>BMAV01013626.1:322155-340704 GCA_019973955.1 Trichonephila inaurata madagascariensis | reverse complement strand
CCCAACGGAATCTTGCTTCCTTTTTGTTTCCTTTTCACTAAGCATCGTTTAGTGCCATTGGGGTTTCAATTTCTTTTTAAGACCGAAATAATTTTTCTGTAGTTTAGCGGTTACGAAGTTCTGCTTATTCATATACAGAAAAGGAAAATTCTACTTTCATTTCCTCCATAATATGACACGATACATTCTTTTTAAAAGGAGTGTTTACATAAAGAAAGGAAAACTAATGCAAAAGTTTTTTTTCACTAAAAATTTCTTCAGTTGTAATGTAGAGTAGTTTTTGCTCAGTGGAGGTTGATATTCGTTTTCTTTTAGTCTTTATACTTAAGAACATACACGCTGAGAAAGGCATGTTGAAATATTTATTGAATCAATTTTATATATAATTTAGAAATAAATTTTTATTTTTCATTTCAGATATAGAAATAACTTTCACTTGGTAAAAGTTTTAGAAGGAAAAAACTCTTTTCTTAAAAACAATATATCTGATTACAAAATGTTGATTTTAATAAAGATTGTCGAGTACATACTGAATATATTGCCAGCAACAATGTTTTTTGTGAAAAGAGTGAAACCTGCTGAAAAATTTCAATGATATTTGAATTTCCTCAGTAACAACTATTTCGGGATGTGCTTGAAAGTCACTAGTTCATTTCAGATGAGAAAGCACTAACTATTCTTCTAGGTTTCAACTTTTTTTTAAATAAGAGTTAAAATAATATGATGCAAGAACTTAACGAATATGTATTTAAAATTGATTGATTTATTATTAATGTAGCACTGTTCAGCTACACGAGGGCTTTTGGCGACGGACCACGCAATTTTGAACCATGGTCAAGTGACGTGGACGACACCTGAGCTGGAACCCCCTCTCCTAACTACCGCACCACGCCAACGGGAGGACGTTTCAGCTCTCGACAGATTTAACGTGCATCGCTGCCCTACACGGCGGGTCTTTAGTGGTACTGGGCTCGAACTCGTGACAAGGCAAGCCATGGTCCGATACCTATATCACTCGGCTACCGCGGCCATATGTATTTAAAAAGATTCCCAATAATAAAAAAATTTCGACCACCCGGCGAACCTATAATTTTAAACTATATTGAAGTGATGAAGATATTTGAGTTAACGAACGTTACGTTTCGTCCCTCTCCAAGCTCCCACAGTTACGGTAACTTGAGGACATAGAATCTTAATAGGTTTAGCGACCATCAATTGTACGAAGGAAATCTTTAGAGTCCCCATGACTCCACAGAAGTATCATCGACGCATTCATCGAATGCCACACTCGTAGAACGAGGAAAAAAAGTTTCACATCTCGCTTCAATATTTTAAAATAATTTATCAATTATAAAACACAGATTTTATAAATATTTATCTAACCTAAGCATAAATTTAAAATTTAAAAAACTCTTTTAATTTAAATTTGCTCTTATCTCCTTAAAACACATTTTTGTTTTACGATGATTATCAATGCAAAGAATAAGTAACAAATTGTATTTTTAAGATATCTTTTTTTTTTGTTTCTATTAACAGTCTAAAAGTTTAAAATAATAAGTAAAATTAGTAATTATATGAATTGAAGCCCAGTGGCTCATTTAGTGGCTTATCACGCTTCCACATCGCAGGTCCAGGGTAAAAGTCCTGTACTGGGCATGGTCTACTCAGTCTTTCATCCCTTCTGTGTGTCGATAAATGAATATCAAGTTTCCTTGGAAGCTAAACACTACTGGTTTCATGTCAGACTGACTACCTGACCGGAACATTTACCCATGCGCCTCAGCACCCAAGAATGAGTAAACAGTAAGGGGCACATTAGGCCTTTGTCCTCATGGATAGTTAAACCACTGGGTTTAGTTTAGGCATTATATAAAGTAGAGATGAAAAAATTTAAATGTGGACTGTAATAAACTAATCTAATTTTTTAATGAAAAGTTTGAACCTTGCTCGCTTCGCTGGTAAAAAACATTACGATTGAAAATATAGTTTACAGTGAGAAAGAAAAATCATTTTTCAATAATGGTGAGTAAAGGTGACCATAGTGACGAATTTTTTCCCCTCAGGCACTAAATCTGACACTAGAAACGTTGTCTCTGATGAAATTTATATATAAAACGTAGGATAATTATTTGAGCAAGACAGCTTTAGGAGCTTCCAGTGAGGGAGAGTTAAATTAACATCGCACAAGGAATATTGGTGAAGGACGTCTTAATTTTAAACCATGATCAAGTCACGGGGACGGATCCTGAGATGGCACCCCTCTCGTAACTTCACCGAGAGGACATCGAGCTTCGACAGATATAAAATTCATCAGCCTCCTCTTTACGGTGGGTCTTCATTAGCTTTTGTACTCGAGCCTGCACACTCCGGCCACGAATGAATAAGAATTAAAGTCTCATTATTCAGCTACTCGAGGGCTTTTGGCGACAGACCTCGTAATTATGACCCTATCGTAATTTCCACATCACATCAACGGGAGGATGGTTGCGTTTCGACATATTTAACGTACATCGCTCCGTCCCCCCAAACGGCTGTTCTTCAGCGGTACTAGACTCCAACTCACGTCAAGGTCTTTGATCGAGAAAATCAAATATGAGGAAGGCTCGTAAAAATGTTCAAACTAGTCTTGAAGCTCGTTCCCCGAAGTTCAATACTTTTTTCGATATTTTGATTATCCAAAATATATTCTACATTCTAATTTTTGTATGTATATATAATGAAGCACACATTAAATTCAAGACATCAAAAACTACATCTTGATCTGTAACACTTTTAATTGTAGACCTTCAGCAAATATTGTGTTGTTCTAACATTAAAAGTATTTTATTAACGATAAAAACATTAAAATCAATTTACTTACAGAAAAAAATAACATAGCATTTGAAAGCATTACGCAAGTTATGTATCCGAAGTGCTTGTCATTCTTTACGTAGTCTAAGACAAGTACTGAACAGCTAATATAGAATGAAACACTTTACACAGATGAACGCGTCCTTCTCATCAAAAACTCGAGCCCGGCAAAACTTTCCAATAAAACTCTTATAACATTTACTACAATGAACAGTTTTTGGAACTTGATGCCTGTTGAACAGAGAGATTATAGGAAAAGCCTTTTCACAGAAAGGACATTTGAAAGGCAAAGCACCCGAGTGAAGATAGGAATGAGGCAACAGTTGAGTCGAAGTTCGAAACCTCATTTCACAGAATTCACAAGGATGAGGATAACAGTAGTCGAAGTACAATTTCTGTACCTTGAATCCACTAGCAAATTCTGTTCCGCATTTTACACACGTATACTCTGTCTTCTGGGAAGATATAGAAATGAAGGATAACCATGTAGTTTGAAATCCTAGTCTGCATTGATAGCAAATATAAAAGAATTCCTCTTCAGTTGGGTTAACGTTGGCTTCCGACATTTTACTCAGACGATAATGATTTCACTTTTCAATGTACTCTGTCAATGAATACAAATACCGAATTTCAAAATATGTTCATATATGAACAGTGGCACTCCGATAAACTGATGTCGCCATTTCTTGTTTTCGAAATATTATTCTTTGTTTCTCATTTTCATTCTGGATGGCTGTGTTGGTTCGAGGTAATGACCACGGACCCGTGGCCGGTGTCTCATGAGTTCAAGCACAAGTACCACTGAAAACCCGTCTTGAGAGGGGGTGAAGCTCGTTTAATTTGTCAAATTGCAAAGATACCCTGTTGGTGTGATGTGGAAGCTCGGAGAGAAGGGTGCCAGCGCATGTGTCGTGCTCGTCCCTATACGGGGTTTCAAAAATACGATTTTCATCGGTAACAACCATTAACTGCTTTAAAGTTTGAAGTTAATAAGAACTTATTCCCTCACCCAATTTGAGTAAGGATTAGATGGCACATATAGAATATTATATATCATAAAAGAAGATTTCTTTTGGTATTTGATAGGTCATCGTGGATCATTCATTATTTTTCGATTCGAGTTTCTTTAGTTCCTTACGAGTTGAGAGAAAGAGAGTGTTATATTTACACTGCACTATGAAGCTGCATGAGGGCCATCGGCGATAGACTCCCTAATTCTGAACCACGGTCAAGAGACGAGGATGACACCTGAACTGGCAACCACTTTCCTAACTTCCACACCAACGGAAGGACGTTTGAGTCTTGACATATCTATCGTCCATTGACCCCTTCTTTACAGCGTGTCTTCAGCAGTACTAGTCTCGAACTCATGACATGACAGCTACGAGTCCGCGAACAGGCGTGGCCATGGTTAAAGAGGTAAATTAGCAATAAAACAAATTTTAACGCACTTTGGGTTCTTAAAGTTAAAAATTTGTGATAAAAATATAGTCGACTGCACGTTTCATTGAGAGAGAATTTCTATTATTATTTCACACTCTCCCTAATATATATTATATATATATATAATCTTGTTAAAATTTTCAATCGTAAATAAAATACTTTCTATTCTACCACTCAATTTCAAATACATTTTTTTAAACTTGTAGTGGATGACAGTTGATTTTAATAATAAAATTTTCAAATATTAATTTATTAATTCTGTTTAATTTATGAAAAAACTGTAACAACGAAAAATCATAGTCTTACAACCTATATACTAGAAAGGAAAATTGAAAATTCCAAGGAAAATTGCTTTGTCTTTCGCCACTTAATATTTTGATTCTGTCATATTTATATAGGTATTTATATTCATTGTAATTATTTATTAAAATTAACTAAAATGAAATTTTTCTTTGTTGAGCTATGTAGAAATTGACATAATTTTTTTATATCACTTGTAGAAAATAATTTTATCAAACATAACAAGATCATTTATCATTTTTTTTTCTAAAGGCAGATTGTGAACAGTTATTCATTTATTATTATTATTTTGAGATATTGAAGTTTGGGTCGCACTCACACTGGTAGTTTTTTATGGATTCAATAAGGTATTTATTTAAATGAAGCAAAATATCATTCAATTTTTATTTTTTACAGTCCTTAGTATGCAATTGTAGCACAAATTACCAACAAATTTAACAATTTGCCTTACGTTGGATTCGCCACTCAGTTCTTGAGTGAAGTTATTATACAGAGTGTTTTTTTTTAAACTGACAGTGCTTAAAGCTATTTGTAGCGCGATCAGACAACACAAATGGCAACAAACTTTGTATGGATATGAACGATGGAAGGAGGATTCCACGGGGGGAAAATTAGTTCCAAAAATCATTGATAGGTCTATTTATAGATGTGCAATGTAAGAAGTGCTACTCAACAGAGGAAAAAATAATTATTACACTTATACAAAATACCAGTAAAATGTTAAAATTTATTCACTATATTCACTCTTCTGGCGAGGAATTTAAGCGCATTCAATATAACCACCGATCTCAGAGACTAATACACTGTCTTCTCTGCGGAACATTTCCTACGGCCCTATGCAGCTTATCAAAAAATGGATATTCCATTCTGTGATATGTGTACCAACAATGGTTCACTATTATCTGTCGAAGATGACTATCTGCAAGCACCTCTTCCGACACACATGTCCTTTGCCTGTGTTCTGTGTCATTGAATTTTTCTACAAACTTTTCTTTATCATTCATTTAAAAGCATTAGTACCGTAATATCCAATTAAAAGTTACGCCATTCGCTCCCCATAGCCGCCGTTTATCACTTAAGGGCTCAGTATAAGGTGTATTAGGGACGGAAAAAAAAAGGAAAAATAACTAAATTTTTCTTTGAAAAAAGTAGATCCTTAGCATTCGCTGTGAAAGTCATTTTGTAGCATTCTACAGCCTTGCTGATAGCAACGCGAGGAAAAGGACCTCATTTAGGAAAAACGTCCCCTAGGAATTTGACGCAACGCGATTGAGCGAGACGTATACATACTCTGGAGACATTTAAAGGGTTAAGCGATAAAGCCCCTTACGTGGCTACTGTAAGGTTCTAAGATCACGAAAAAGCTGTGAATGATTAAGATAATATACAGCTTTACCTATAATGCGTGTTCTGGAAAGGTGATTTGCTCATTCAATTGAAGATAAATGAAAGATGAGGACGTTTTACAGAAGAAATATTAGAGTCAAACATTTGACAGCGATAATGCTTTTCATTTTTTTCTTTTGTAATTTGTGATATTTTTGTCATATGTATTTCAGTAAGAAGAGAAAACTTACTGATATTTTTAGAAAGTTCCAGAATAAGTTAAGATTTACTCCGAAAAACTCTGCTGGATATTTCTGGGAGCTTTCCTGCATTTTAAACGCAATGAACCACCACAAAATATGTAACGAAATTAAACTAGTTTCTTGAAGCTTAGGTTTATCTACCATTAATACCGAAGGAAATGAATTATACAACTTCTGTCTGTGTTAATTTTTTGACCCACTTTAGCCTCGTTTTCACTGAATAAATCGCAAAAGGAAATTATAAACATGTGTGTGTGTGGATT
The DNA here is from genome assembly GCA_019973955.1 of Trichonephila inaurata madagascariensis. NCBI lineage: Eukaryota > Metazoa > Arthropoda > Arachnida > Araneae > Nephilidae > Trichonephila > Trichonephila inaurata. Next base: position 334,259 of record BMAV01013626.1, on the reverse strand, counting down.
AAAGAAAAAAATATCACACTAACAGAAATTAAATTTGTAGTTCAGAGGAATGCTGCTGATGTTTTCCAAAGACAAAATTTTTAAGAAAATCGGAATTTCTTTCAAATTTTAAAATCGGGAAGTTTATTTTAGTACACTTGAAATGAATACGGAGAGCTTCACGCAATATTCTATGAAATGAGATTAATGTGAAATTACTTTATCAATTTTGAGAACTATGGTTGTGAGACTTGGTCTGTTAATTATTAGTGTCTTTCGTGTTTAAGTTAACACCATCGGATGATATATATACTCACATTTATTAATCTCGAGAACGGCAAGACCCTCTGTGGTTCATAGCCTCGGAGTAACTGCTCGAAACTGAATCAGTAGGGTTGCCAGATACAATATAAAATATTTACAAAGAAATGCTACAGAGCCAGGCGCCACAGTACCCCCCCCCCTCCCAGTGTCCAAAACTGGTACAGGAGGTCTTAACAAGGATCAGGTTGACACGTATCTTTGTGGAAAATGCACTCGGCGACCGGAGCGGGTGGTTTGGGTAGCAGGAACCTCTTGTGTTTTAGGGATAACAGATGGTTGGTTAGACTCTATTGTGTCAGAAAACATGAATGTTGGTTTAACTCTATCGATGGAAACACAAATTTCTTTGCCTTGTCGCTGCAGAGTGATGAGTTTTCAGAACGTTTAACTACAGTGAAAGGTCCATCGTAGGGAGGTTGTAATGGTTTTCTGATAGCATCATGTCGTAAAAATACGGGAGTACATTGAGAGAGTTCTGGGTGTACAAAAACAGTTTTACGTCCATGTGAAGATGTAGGAACGGGTTTGAGATTATGCATGATTTGTTTCAGTTGTTGCACCAACTCGGAAACGTTGTTCGTACCCGTATCTTGGAAAAAATCGCTGGATAGACGGATAGTTGTTCCGTACACCATTTCAGCAGCAGTAGCATTAATGTCCTCCTTAATGACAGAGCGTAAGCCAAGGAGAACAAAAGGAAGGACTTGTGTCCAACGTGGAGTGGAGTGAGCCATGAGAGCGGCTTTGAGAGACCGGTGTGTACGCTCCACGAGTCCATTGGATGAAGAGTGGTACGGCGTGGTTCTTATCTTGCTAATTCCTAAGCACGCACATAATTCCCTACTGAGGTGAGACTCAAATTGACGACCTTGGTCTGTTGTAATCAGACCAGGAACTCCAAATCGTGGAATCCACTCACGGATTACTGCTGCTGCCACTGTCTCTGCTGTCATATCGGAAATAGGATATGCCTCTGGTCAACGAGAAAAACGATCAATGGCCGTAAGGCAATAAGAAAATCCTTGGGATGGAGGAAGGGGTCCAATAATATCCAAATGGAGGTGGTGAAATCGAGCCTCTGGAACCTTAAAATGACCAAGTTCACTATTAGTATGCCGTTGAATTTTAACTCTCTGACAGGGAATGCAGCTACGGGTCCAACTCTGGATATATTTGTTCATGGAAGTCCATACGAACCTTTTAGAGATTAGCTTTGCAGTAGCCCGAATTCCAGGATGCGAAAGGTTGTGCACTGCAAGAAAGACGTTCCGTCGGAGAGCATGAGGCACGTAAGGGCGTACTGTACCCGTGGAAATATCACAATATATTTCGGTAGTTGTTCCTGGCATTCGTAACTGTTTAAGCTGAAGAGTTTGATTCGTGGCAGAAAGTAGTGCTTTTAATTCATCATCACCCTGTTGCATTTGTGCAAATTCCTCATAATCTATGGTACTAGGGGTAACAATTGCTGATATCCGAGAAAATGCGTCTGCTGGCACATTATCATTGCCTGGGACGTATCTAATATAGGTGGTGAATTGCGAAATGAAATCTAAGTGGCGCAGTTGGCGTGGACTAGCCTTATCTAGTTTTTGATTAAAGGCGAATGTTAAAGGTCTGTGGTCGGTGCATAATATTAATACGCGACCCTCTATCATATGTCGGAAATACTTGATAGCGGAATAAGCTGCCAGAAGTTCACGATCAAAAGCACTGTACTTAGTTTGAGCTGGTGCTAATTTTCTAGAGAAAAACCCTAAAGGTTTAAAACCATGGCTGGTGATCTCATTTAAGGAGGCACCAAGACCAAAGTCACTAGCATCAGTCATCAATGCGAGATCAGCATCCTGTGAAGGATGAGCTAAAAGTGTAACGTTAGCTAGTTGATTTTTACATTGGTTAAATGCATTGATAGCTTCCGCGTTCCATTCTACTTCCCGCTTATAATTTTTCTTTGAGTTTTTGAGAAGTTCATGTAAAGGAGCTTGCATGTGTGCTGCCTTAGGTAAGAATTTTCTATAAAAGTTCAAAATACCCAAAAATTTTCTGAGGTCGCGAACTGTGGTAGGTTGTTTATAATTAGCGATGAGTTCTACTTTTTCAGGAAGGGGTAAGATACCATCTTTATTTACAAGGTAACCTACAAAGAGGGGACTTCAGAGCATCCGAACATGCATTTACTGGCGTTGATGGTCAAACCATAATCATCAAGCCTTTGTAAAACTTCTCTCACGTGTTTCTTATGAGAGTTGGCGTCTGTCGATGCAATTAATATGTCGTCCAAGTAGACGAAACAATAGTCTAAGCTCCTTAAAACCTCGTGTATAAATCGCATCCACGTTTGAGTGGCGTTACACAATCCGAATGGCATAAATACAAATTCGAAAGTTCCGAAGTTTGTAATTATTGCCGTTTTATGCCTGTCGGCAGGATGAATGGGAATATGATGGTAAGGTCTTTGAATATCCAGTTTTGTGAAAATTGTTTTACCTTTGAGATTTTCGTTAAAACTTGTTAAAATTGGGAATAGAGTATCGGTCGGGTCTAGTTTGTTTGTTTAGAGCACGATAATCACCGCAAGGACGCCACAATTTCGTGTCTTTTGGAAACCATGTGCAATGGAGAACACCAGTTTGATTTAGAAGGGATAATAATGCCCTGATCGAGCATATATTGAAATTCTTGTTTTGCAGCTTCAGATTGTTGTGGATTTAACTTTCGCGCTCGAGCATGCACTGGAGGACCAAATGTTTCAATGTAATGAAAAGTATTGTGTTTAATTTTTTCATTAAATGGTCGGGGTCTCGTAAGATCGGGAAAATCTCGTATGATGGCAGAATATTCCGAATCAAGTGATGCGGCTAAGGTCTTAATCTGAGGTTCTGAACCAGTAAAACGTTCTCGTTTTGTGGATAATTTTGTCAAGGGATCGATAAGACGCTTGTTTTTGATGTCGATTATTAATCCATAATTATTTAAAAAATCGGAACCGATAATCACTGTGTTAACATCTGCTATTATGAAATTCCACGAAAATGATCGCAATAAATTTAAGTCTAGTTTAAGTAATTTTTGATCGTAAGTTTTGATTGTGTGTAGAATCATTGGCTGCAAAAAGTTCAAACTTATTTGGTTTCATATTTTTGTTTGGTTTCGGAATAATGCTGACGTCTGCGCCTGAATCAACTAAACGTTGATTAGTATGTTTGTCAAAAACAAATAGGCGACATTTTTTAGAGAGCGCATTTACATGACTACAAGACGGCGCTGTAGTCATGTTTCTTAGTTTTCCGACTGAGAGCTAGGTTTATCACGAGATTGGCTATGTAAGAAGTCGCGCAAGGTGGGACACAGTTACGGGCGTTTGCACGATAACGTTTGTGGTAAAAACAAATAGCCTCATAGTTTGTTGTTCTATTCCTATTTCGCGCGAGCGCGATGATGACTTCCGACGAAAGAATGGCTTATTTCAGGGCCGCGAGATATTTGAAGTTTTAATTCTACAATTTGTTTGGCTAATTCTTGAATTTCAGCGGATGTGTTGAGTTCAGGTGCAGACGTGGCGGAATAAACCGTGGTGAGCAGAGCAACGTCTGCTACCTTGTCTGCGATTTCGGCTAATTTATCTAAAGTTTCTGAGGAAACTGAAAGTACAGCCTGAATTTGGGATGGAAGACGCTGTAATCATAATTTTTTTAGAAATTCATTTTGCAATTGACCACCGGACAGTTCTTTCATCTTTCGTAGCAAGTGGCTTGGTTTTTCATCGCCTAATTGTAATTCGGTTAAAAGTATTTTTATTTTTTGGTGTTCCGAATCTGCAAATTCTCTAATTAAGCGATCGGATAGCGTTACGTATTCATTTTCAGCCGGAGGGAAAAGAATAATATCAGTAACATGGGAAAGTGTTTCCGGATCCAACATAGAAACGAGAGCTGCATACTTTGTTTCATCTTGAGTAATTTGACTCAAAACGAAAGCACTGTCACATTGCCGAATCCAAAGTGCGACATTATTTCGCCAAAACACTGGAAGGCGTAACGTGTGTGTGTGATCCTTCCATTAGAAGAATCTTCCCCCGTAGGTGACGTCATGTTTGTAAACAAAACAATGAGCGAGTGGGGTCAGGGAGAAAAAGAATAAAAAAATGAACCGAAACCACTCGACTACGAAGGAATGCTCGCGAATTGAGAGGCAATATATCATACAGAAATGAAACATAAATGCACATTACATGTAAATAATACAGCATACATTAAATGTGAAAGGTATAAGAAGCTGAAATACATTATCGCGAAAGAAATAGATAGCTAAAGTATATTTAGAATGATTATATTGAGGAGTTTAGCACAAAGAAACAAGGCGTGACTAAAAACGCACTTATTTGTGATTTCTTTACCATCCGAAATTTTTAGGGATAAATTAATGAGGCAGCCGCCACAGAACTATAGTGCAATTAAAAAGTGTTTAAAAAGGGGGGAAACACAAACACTAGTCTGATTTTTTATATTTTTAGCAGGGAAAAAGGAGTCAAATCGAAACAAAGAATTCAATCCTTACCAAAACCTAGAATCTTTTTTTAACTTTTCGAAAAGTATCCTTAAAATGATATTTATTTCAGTGCTTGATATTGAAACACCACGTATGTTGCTTTTCCCGCATTAACACACTATTTGTGAAAAGCTTTACAAGCAAAATTCGCCTCCCACCATTAACTTGAAAAATGAGATATTGGCAAATATAGATGCTACCTGAGTTTCCACAAATTGACCATTTTATCACTTTAGATGGCAAATTTTGTGAAAATTAACGTATCCCCAAAGAATCCTCGAGGAGGTTCAAGGATCGATTTTTAAGGAATTTACACTGCTGTGTGGCCACCGTAAATGCAACACCAAGAAAGACAAAAGATAGCACAACAAAATTTAATTTGTAGATAACATGTTGACCAAGTATCAAAGGATTAAATTTAGAGACTTTTGTGAAGTGTGGTCCCTGCCAGAATCAGTAGCCAGAGTAGCCGCCATTGTTGGAGATCAACGCTGCCACACGCCTCGGCATTGATTCAAAGAGACTTAAATACACCTAGAGTATGTAACGGTACGCGTTTGTTCATCAAAAGAATTACCAGGAATCTTCTTGAAGCAACCATTTTTATTGTAAAGATTAAAGGAGAAATTGTCCTGTTGTCACGTATTCCACCGATAACGTCAGAATCTGCAATACCATTCAAAAGGCTTCTATTTCCAAATCATTAGGCTTTCGCAATGATCATAAATAAAACTCAAAGCAAAACAACGTCAATTTGGGGCTTGGACTTAGAAAATCCATGTTCATCGCATGGGCACATATTTTACATGCTTACGTGTGGAGGAACGACCGAGTCTATTTGCGTAAGCAATATTCATGTTACCAAAAAATATTTTACACAGATTAGCGATTAATTATACAAAAATTATTTATTGTTATAATTTAAAATGATAAAAACAATATTAAAAATTGTTAAAAACAAACATTAATCATCTCATTTATAAAATTAAATCTTCACACGTTGTTAATAAAATACTTTAAGTATTTCATGTATCATACTATAGTCAAATAGGAGATTAATAAAATGCAAATTTAAAAACATTGTGTTTGATGCTTGATTCCAACTATGAAATTGTATACGAAGATTAATTTGACGGCATTGAATGGCTAAGATAATAAAATAAAACTTATAAAAATATAACTTAATAAAACCAGCCACTGTAATGCGTGGCCGGGTCATCTAGTATATATATTTATATAATGAAACATTAAATTCAAGACATCAAAAATCTCATCTTGATGGGTAATACTTTTAATTGTAGATCTAAGTAAGCATTCTGTTGTTCTAACATTAAAAGTATTTTATTAATAAAAACATTAAAATCAATATAATTACAGAAAAAAAAACAGCATTTAAAAGTATTTCTGAAGTAATGTATCCGAAGTCCTTGTTATTCTTTATGTAATCTAAGTCAAGTACTGGACAGCTCAGATCCATTGGAACACTTCTGACATTTCAACTCGTCATTCTCATCAAAAACTCGAGCAGGACAAAACTTCCCAAGAAAACTCTCAGAACATTTACTACATTGAACAATTTTTGGATAAAGATGCCTATTAAAATGAGTTTACAGGAGAACCCTTTTGACAGAAAGGACATTTGAAAGGCCAAAGCACCCGAGTGACGATATGAATGATATGCAACAGTTTATTCGCATCTCGATACCGCATTTCACAAGGATAAGGATAACGGTCATCGGAATCCGAATTCTTTACCTTGAATCCAAAACCAAATTCTGTTCTGCATTTTACACATGTAAATTCTCTTTCGTGCTAAGATATATAAACAAAGGATAACCATATAGTTTTGAATCTTAATCTGCACTGATAGCAAAAATAACAGAATGCCTCTTCAGTGGGGTTAACGTTGGCTTCCGCCATTTTAAGACGATACTGAATGTCTGAATGCTAAATTTCACCTTTTAAAGTACTGGTAACGAAAACTAATACCGAATTTCAAAATATGTGCCTATATGAACAGTGACACATCTATAAACTGATGTTGCCAATTCTTGATTCCAAAATATAATTCTTTGTTTCTTCTTTTCATTCTGGATGCCCGCTTTTGCTCGAAGTCATGATCACGGACTCGTGGCCGGTTTTTTTATGAGTTCCAGCCCATGTGACACTGAAAACCCGTTGTGCAAAGGGGGTGAAGCTCTTTTAATTTGTCAAATCGCAAAGTTATCATATTGGGGGAGATGTGGAAGCTTGGAGAGGAGGGTGCCGGCTCATGTGTTGTACTCGTCACTTGATCGAGGCACAAAATTAGGAGTTTCATCGGTAATAACCCTCTAGTTGCTTTAAAGTATATGAAGTTTATAAACACTTATTCACTTATCTAATTTGACTGAGGGTTAATTGGCATATATAATATTATGTAACGTAATAAATGAAGATTTCTTTTTTCATTAGATAGGTCATTGTAGATCATTCATTATTTTGGATTCGCGTTGGTTTAGTTAAGAAATAAAAAGAAAGAGAATTAGAGTGTTAAATTTTAACAGCACTATGAAACTGCATGAGGGCTATTGCGACAGACTCAATAATTTTGAACCATGGTAGAGTGACGTGGATGACACCTGAGCTGGTACCCACTTTCCTAACTTCCACACCAATGAAAGGACGTTTGAGCCTCGACATATTTAATGTGCATCGACCAGTTCTCTAAGGAGGGTCATCAGCATTACTTGGTTCGAACTCTTAACATAACAGCCACGAGTCCGTGATCTACCATGGCCATGGCGAAAGAGGAAAAATAGCAATAAAACAAATTTTATCGCACTCTGACATCTTAAAGTCAAAAATTTGTGATAAAAAAGTATAGTCCGCTGCACGTTTTATGCAATTTCTACTATTAGTTTACACTCTATATGTTTATATATCTTATTGAAATTTTCAATTGTAAATAAAATTCTTATTCGTCCACTCAGGTCCAATTATATTTTTTTAAATTTGTAGTGGATGACCCTTGATGTTAATAGGTTTTTTCAAATATGAATTCATTAATTCTATTTACTTAATGAATAAACAGTAGCAAATAAAAATGATAGCCCAAGACTTTATTATAAAAATAAAAATCGCCCGTCGCGTCCTTGTAGCGCAATAGATAGCGCGTTGGACTTCTGCTCCAAAGATTCGTGGGTTCGAATCCCACCTGGGATTTCTTTTTACTACACTGTATTTTCTTGAGTAATTAAATTAATTAATAAATAGTAACAAATAAATAGTTCAACGCTCTACATAGAGAGGAAAAAGGAAAATTGCAAGGATAGCTTTCTATTTTCTCAATACTGTGATTCTTTCATATGGACATATATATTTATATTAATTTTAATTACTTAATAAAAAGTTACTAAAATAAAATTTTTCTGTGTTAACCTAAATAGGAATTGACGTAATTTTTTTTATATCTCTTGTAGAAAATAATTTTATCAAACTTAGCAAGATTGGTTATTATTATTTCGAGGTATAAATATCAGAGTTTGTCAATGGTAGTTTTTAATTGATTCCATAATGCATTTATTTAAATGAAGCAAAGGATCGTGTGATTTTTACTTTGTGTAGTCTTTAGTATGCTATTGTGGCACAAAAAATACAAATTAGTTCGGCAACTTGTATTTAGTTGAATTCACCACTCAGGTTGTTGAGTGATGTTATTATATATAGAGAATTGTTTTATAACTGACAATGTTTAAAGCTACTTGTAGCTCGATCACACAGCAGAAAATGCACCAAACGTTGTATAAAGACGAATGTTGGCATAGAAGTAGAATTCCGTGGGGAAAAAATTAGTTCCAAAAATCACCTATAGATGTACAATGCAAAAAGTCCTGCATAAGAAGAGAAACACAGTAATTTGACGTACACAAAATACCAGTAAAATGTTAAGTTTTCTTCACTATACTCCCTTCTCTTACGAGTTATTTTCTTTCATTCAATTTGACCACCGTTCTTTGAAACAACTGCACTGTGTCTTGGCCCGCGCAACTTTTCCTACGGCCCTATGCAGCTTATAAAAAAAATGGATACTCCACACTGATATGTGTACCAACAATGGTTCGCTATGATCCTTCGAAGGTTACATGAGCACCTCTTCTGACACAGATTATGTCCTTTGTCTGAGCTCTGTCACTTTTTCTCACTGAACTCTTCTTTATTATTCCTTTCAGAACATTAACTCCGTAAGAGCCAAATAAAAGCTTTCAAGTGGCACCATTTATCAAGTAGGGGTGAGTGAGTGAGTAAATATTAAAGTTGCACTGCTCAGCTACACGAGGGCGTTTGGCGACGGACCTCGTCATTTTGAACCATGGTCAAATAACGAGGATGACACCTGAGCTGGCACCTTCCTCTCCTGACTACCACACTAAACTAAAGGGAGGACGTTTGAGCTCTCGACACATTTCACGTGCATCGCTCCCCTACACGGCGGATCCGATACTTCGCCACTCGGCTACCGCGGCCACTATCAAGTAGGGGCGCGTAGCGGTGTATTAGGGACGGGAAAAAAAAGCCCAAAAGCAAACTTTTCTTTGAAATAAAGTCATTGTGATAGCAACGCGATTAAAAGGATCATATTTTGGAAAAAACGTATATACACGTCCCGGGACATTTAAGGCAACGCAGTAGAAAGAAACGTATACATATACTGCGGCGGCATTTAAAGGGTAAGGTGATAAAGCTGCTGTAGGATTCTAAGCTCACGAGTTGCAGATGATTAAGATAATATTAAGATATATGCTTCGAAAGATTTAAAGAGCATCTCCCCCTACAAGGCGGTTCTTCAGCGGGGTACTAGGCTCGAACTCACGTCAACGTCTTTGAATGACAGAATCAAAAGCAAGTAAAGGTCATAATATACTTGAAGATCGTCTCCGATATTCAATACTTATCTTGGTATTTTGTTTATCTAAAATATATCATTGATTGTACGATTTCATTAAAAATTAAATTCAGTTGATCAAAAACCACATCTTGATGGGAAATACCTTTATTGTACACCTTGAAGTAAGTATTGTGTTGTTCTAACATTAAAAGTATTTTGTTATTAATAAAAACATTAACATCGATTTACCTACGTAAGAAAACCGTAGCATTTTGAAGCATTTTGCAAGTAATGTATCTGAAGTCCTTGTCATTCTTTAAGCAGAGTTTAAATCAAGTATTGGATATAATTCAGTGTTTCTCAAACTGTGGGGCGTGCCTCCCTAGGGGGAGGAGTGATAACCCAACGAGGGGGGCGCAAGCATATCAAAAAGTCGAAAATAAAAGATTTAAAAATTTTTAAAATTTACTTAAAAGAAGCAAAACAAAATACATTCTGACATAAAAATACATGTTGCACTTTTATTGTTATCAGTTCCGATAAAAAAATTAGAAAAGAAAAGCAACATAATACTTTTCTTATTACTTAAAAGTATATATAATTTACTTAAAATATATTTTTATTACTTAAAAATAACTTACTTAAAATATATATTTCTTGAAAGTAACATATAAAATTTGATGCTTATCTTGATAATTTGAGTGGTTTATAATTAAGATCGTATTTTAGCTTCAAAGTACATTATATATATTTTTGCATTCAACACATTGTTATTATGTGGGGGGGGGCGATAAAAATTATGATTAAAAATTGGGTCGCAAGCATTGAAAGTTTGAGAAGCACTGTGATATTAGATCCACCGGAACACTTTTCACAGTTCAAATCGTCATTCTTATGTAAACGCCCAGGAGGCTAGCCAGAGCGAAACTTTTCGCAGAACATTTATTACATTTAACAAGTTTTTGTACTAAAATGCTTTTTGAGCCGAAAATTCATAGGGAAACCTGTTTGACAGAAGTGACCTTTAAAGGCCAGGCAAAAGTGCTGCAGAAGTGAAGAAGTAATAATTATACATACACAAAATTGCCCTGAAATGTTAAGTTTTATTCACTATATTCCGTTCCTCGGGTAGGAATTCGACCACATTTAAAATGGCCGCTATTCACCGCACATTTTCTGCGTAGCATTTCCTGCGGCCGTAAACAGCATGTTACAAAACGGATATTCCACGCTGTGATATATGTAGCAACAATCGTTTTCTGTTGACGATTAAATCTCTCTGCAACCTCTTCTGATACAGGTTTACATGTCATCTGCCTGGACGAATTGTCGGCGTTTCCTCGAGCTCCTTACTCATTCTTTTAAAAGCATTTAAGAGATAAAGCCTCCAAAATTAGTTTATGTCGAGTTTTAAGCACACGAAGAACGATCGATGGTTTCAATCCGGGGCGGGCATTAAGTAGAGATTGGGATCGACTGGTAGACCGCGAAGACATTTTAGGGTGACCGTCTTGACATAAGACTATCGTACTAAAATAAATATATTTGTGGAACACCAATGCCAGTTAGACTGCAGTATCGGCTCTTCACAATGCATGCGACAATGTGTAGACGACACATGTACCATTTTTAGAAGCACATGATGACACTTAACGCATTCTCTGTGACTATAGAGGGAAAATGCGATCATCGCGATGGTGGCCGTAGAAGCGCGTTTTCCCCAACACGTCGACTAAAGGAGAAAATAAATGTTGATTAGCTCTTCCCGCGATAACACGGGATTGGCTATTGAAACATTACCCCACAGCTCACGTGTCCGCGGGATTGGATTCTTGTATTCAATATAACGTTCCGCGATAGGTCACCGGCAGCGAACGTGTTAAGGCATACTTTGATTAATGAAAGTATATATATATATATATATCCTAATTTAAAAAAGCTACATTTCATTTAACATCATTCTCTTGCACAACCTACCTGTGTAAATTCACATTTTCAACGATGAATATAATTCCTGTTTCACAGACGACCCTTGGAATGCGGTGCAAGATTAGCAGTTAGTAATTATATACCGAGATACTGAAGATTGCGGCAGACAATATGCAGAATATGTTTTCTACCGAGTTCTCGTAGAATTTTATAGTCTAACTTTAAATGAAAATGATTTTTAATGTATTTTGAGTTGTTTGATAATAAATGCATCATTTGATGTTATTAAATTTTTGGGTATAATTATGCTTGTATATTGCGTTTTGCATAAAAGTGGTTTTTAAAAAAGAGTAATTTTTTTTAATTGTAATTATGTATTAAGTACATATTCTGTATTTATTATCGTTGTTAGAGAATATAAATATTGTTGAGCTTTTTTGTAGCTTTCCACACC
>BMAV01013626.1:259177-281140 GCA_019973955.1 Trichonephila inaurata madagascariensis | reverse complement strand
GAAAACATTTTACCGAAAAACTGTATCATGTGAAACCATTTTATTCTTTTATTAATTTTTTTCTCTCTTCAAATTATGCTTGTAAATAAATAACCTAGTATAAATATGTCTGTTATTAAATAAAATAGATGTTTAATTATATCAGAACAACAATTATAAAAGGTAAGTGGAAAAACATTTTTAAAATGACTTTTTCTCAAAACTTTGTTTTTTCAGATTTACGTGCTTTTAAAATGTTCCATGCGTCTCAATTTTTGAGCAAATTGCTTGAAATTTCTCGTGAAGAATACTGATAAGTACATAAATAAATCTGGGTATCCATTTAAAATTTTGATTTCATTTAGATAGTTAAATTTCATTTTTAGTGTACAAAATCTGATATTTTACAGAAAATTAAGTACAAATGAACAAAAACCTTTCTAAAAAATTAACCGGTGCATGAAATTGCTAAATAATACCCATTTATGTGTAACGTGTACTAATAAACATTAATAATGTTAGACGAAGTCACAAAATAAAAAATTGGAACGCATGGAATGTTTTTAAAAAATTTAAAACTTATTAATTTTTTTTAATTTAAAAAAAAAGTTTTAATTGAAATTTTTTTTAAAGATATATTTGATCTAGTTGTATTCCAGTGTATATGCTCATAAATTTTAATTACTCTTAATTAATGATTAAAAAAAAAGTTTTTGAAAGTCCACTGTCCCTTTAAGCAGTTAAGTCACGTATAGGACACCTTCAAATCAACTGGAACACTTTACGCAATTCAACTCGTCATTCTCATCAAAAACTTGAGCAGGGCATAAGTTTACCTAAAACCTCGCAGAACATTTAGTACATTGAACAGTTTTTGTTGCAAGATGCCTTTCGAGCCAACAGTTTATAGGAAAACCTTTTTGACAGAAATGACATTTGATAGGCCAAGGCACCCGAGTGACGATATGAATGATACACCACTTAAATCGAATCTTGAAACCCCAATCCGCAGACTTTACAACTATGAGGATAACTGCCGCCGAAATACGAATTCTTCATCTTGAACCCCCTAGAAAATGTTCTTTTGCATTTAACACACTTAAATTCTGATTCCTGGGAAGAAATCTTAATGAATAAGTGCTGTATACTTATGAATCTTTCTCTGCAATGATAGATAGAAATAAGAAAATTGTTCTTCAGTTGGGTTGATGTTGGCTTCTGCTATTTCACTTCGACGATACAAAATATCTGACTGCTAAATTTCACCTTTCAGTCAACGAACACAAATACCGAATTTCCAACTGAGCACATATATGAGAAGGGACACACCTATAAACTGATGTTGCCAATTCTTACTTTCGAAATATGATTCTTAGTTTTTTGTATTTACTTTTGGTAGCCTGGTAGCCTAGTGGTCAAGGTAACGGACTAGTGACCGGTGTGGCATGAGTTCGAGCGAAGAACCGCTGAAGACGCTCTGTGCAGGGTGCGATGCAAGTTAAATCTGTCCAAGTCCTCCAGTTGGCCTGATGTGGATGCTCGGAGAAGGGGAACAGGTCATGCGTCATCCTTTTCCTTTGACCATGGTTAAAAATTACAAGACCCTCGTTTTGTTTAGAATACGGTAGGCTTAATAAATACTCATACATATATAAGGAGAGGGATGGGGGTACATTCTGCAAATGTGACATTGCCAGTTTCCTTTTTCAAAAATCTTTCGAGATTTCTTCTATTAATTTTGGTAGACATAGTAATCTAGTGGTCATGGCCACGGATTTGTGGCTGGCCTTAGTGTCACTGGAGACAAAGTCGTGATGAAAGGATGTTGCATGTTAAATGTGTGGAGGTTGTCTATTCGCATGGTGGGAAATTTAGTCGAGTGGGATACCGGCTCAGGTGTCGTTCTCGTCAATTCATCATGGTTCAAAATTACCAGGAATATCTCCAATAGCTTTCGTGTTATTTCATAGTTAGACGTCAATAAACACTAAAACTCAATCTATAACTTTCAGGTCTACTACGAGTGAATGAGTATTAACGTCGCTTTATTCAGCTACACGCGCGAAGGACCTCATCCCACAGTTTGAACTATTGACATCTGGCAAAGACGACATTTGAGCTCTTGCACCCTTTCCTTTAACTTGCACTGAACACCAATTGGAGGAGGTTTCGGCCTCGGCTGATTTAACATGCTTAAGCTCCTCTACACAACGGGTCTTCAGCATTTCCAGACACGAACTCATGACATAATAGCCACGAGTTTGGGACCTACCACGACTAAGACAAAAGAGGTAATCTAGCAATAAAGCAAATTATACCACGCTTTGATTTCTTAAAGGTTTGGGATAAGAATATAATCGACTCTGCCCGTTTAATAGAAAACAATTTTATCAAACTTTGCTAGATCATTTATTATTCTTATTTCCTGATTCAATATATTGGAGTTTGCCAACTGTAGTTTTTAACTGATTTTATTATGTATTTATTTTAATGAAGCAATAGATCATTTGATTTTTATTTTGTATGTTCGTCAGTATATAATTTTGGCACAGACTAGGAATAAATTTGGCAACTTGCCTTACGTTGAAATCATGATTCAAATCCTTAGTCTTTGAGTGATGTTATTATATAGCGTTTTTCTTAAACTGACAGTGTTAAAATCTGCTTGTAGCTCGATCAGACAACAGAAACGGCAACAAACTCTGTGTGGATACAAATGATGACACAGGAGCAAGTGAGTGAATGTTAACCTAGCACTGTTCAGCTGCAAGAGGGCTTTTAGCGACGGACCACGTAATTTTGAGCCATGGTCAAGTGAAATGGACGACACCTGAGCTGGCACCCTCCTCTCTTACTACCACACCATACCAAAGGGGAGACGTTTCAGCTCTTGACAAATTTAACGTGCATCGCTGACCTGCACGGCGGGTCTTTAGTGGTACTGGGTTCGAAGTCATGACATGCCTGCCATGATCTGATACCTTGACCACTGGGCTACCGCAACCCTGACATGGGAACAAGGATTCCGTAAGGGGGATTAATTAGTTCCGAGAATTGCTGATAGTTGTTTTTGTAGCATGTTCAATGCAAAGTACCACAAAAAGGAATATAATAACACATGTGTAAAATATCAGTGAAATGTTGTTTCATTCACTATATTCACTTCCTCCCGGTGGAATTTGACCGTATTCAATTTGACCACCTTTCTCACGGACCACTACATCGCGCATTTTCTGCGTAACCTTTCCTACGGCCATATGCAGCACATCAAAAAATGGTTTTTCCACACTGTGATGTGTGTGCCAACAATGGCTTCCTGTTATTCGTCGATGATTACAGCTACAACAACTGTCTCTTCTAACTTATTTATCATTCCGTTCAGAATATTAACTCCTTAACAGCCAAATGAAAGTTACGCTATTGGCTCTCCAGTGACACCGTTTATCAATTAGGGGTGCGTAGGAGGTGTATTAGGGAGGAAAAAAACAGGCAAATTTTTCTTTGAAATAAGTCAATTCTTTTCAAACATTATACAAGTCATTTTGTAGTATTGTAAAGCCTTACTGATAGCAACGCGAGTAAAATGATCTCATTTCAGAAAAACGTATATACACGCCCCGGGACACTTAAGCCAACGCGGTTGAGAGAAACTTATATACACGCTGGTGGCAATTAAAGGGTTAAAAGATGAAGCCCCTTACGTATCTTCAGTAGGGTTCTAAGCTCACGAAGATTTGTGGATGATTAAGATAATATATAGCAGGGGTCTGCAATGTTTTGGCTGTGACGTGCCAAGGCAAACTACCAATAGGATTCAACATGCCACATTGTAGTATATTTTTGAAACAATTCGATTCACATGATATTGCATGCAGAGATAATAGAGGTCAATAATATAGATTTACTGTTTTACTACAAATTAATTTCGCATCAGTTAACATTGAAATAAATAGCATAAAATATTACTATTTCTAAGACAAAAATAATTATCATTGTTCATATATTATTTATTGTACATTTCTCTCTCCAAACTTCCGCTGTCAGACAACGTGAGGACTTTGAATCTCAATAGACTTAGAGTCCATCAGTATTGTAGAAAGGGGAATCTATAGAGTCACCATGACTCAACAGAAATAGTACCAACCACGCTTTCAATGAATTCGACACACGTGGACTGGGAAAATTTTTTTACATATCTCGCCTTTAATATTTTATTAGATTTTATGAATTATAAAGTACAGATTTCTTTATTTCCTAACCTATCCTTAGTATAATTTTTTAAAAAAATAAAAATCTTTTTAATTAAAATTTGTTTAGCTCTTTAAAACATACTTTTAATTAACGATGACTTTCAATGGGAAGAATAAATTGCACATTGAATTTTCCAATGTATATTTTTTTTTCTCTAATAACACTCTAAATGCTTCAAATAATAATTAAAATTAGTAATTATATAAATGGAAGTCCACTGGTAGCGTATCGCGCTTCCACATCACAGGTCCGGGGTTCAAATCCCGGGAAGGTCAAGTTCGACTCAGCATTTTATCCCTTCAGTGGGTCGATAAATGAATATACAGTTTGCTTGGGAACTAAACTCTAGGGCAGGGGTGGCCAAACTTTTGAGATTCGTGGTCTACTCCACATTTAAAAAATCGAAGGTGGTCTACCAATGGCAGAGCTAAATTAACGTAACGTACATGTTTATATATATATTTTCGGTAACAAGAAAATTTAATATTAATATTTACAAAATAAAAAATTACCGACGAAAATAATCAAAAAGTATTCATACATCAAAAAAATTGACCATCCTATTCACTTTGTTTAGTTGAAATTTGGCACAGTGTATATCTGCGGCAAGTTTATCATATTGTGGCTGGTACGAGTTTATTGCAATGCGTAAACACGAAATTAAATGTCCATCTGTTAAACGCGACCAATGTTTGGTTTTTATGGCGTTCATGGTTGAAAAAGATTCGAAAAGATGCTTCGATCCAAAGTATGATTTCAAATACAAAGTCAATTTGTAAATATTTGGAAATGTTTCCTCAGAAATTAATTTCCAAAAGTCAGTATCGTTAGATGCTCTGGATTTAAGAAATATATAGCATCTTAATTTCATAATTTCATCCTCGACCGTGAATGATGTGGTATCTTGAATGTCCTCTATTTTTTCAGATACTCCATCAATGTTGACATTTTCATTAAATGGAAATATCATAAAATTGAGTATTTCTTCCAACCTAATTAAGTCAGCGAATCTTCTTTCAAATTCTTCAAACAAAACATCTAAGTGTTCGGCGAAATCTTTGAAGTCTCGGTTTAGATTATGGATGCCTCCATATAGACTTCTCCTCCTATAGATTCCTCCATGTTTTTGAAGTTTCTTAATTGAGACGCATACCTTTTTATCATTTCTTTGAAAGTTTTAATCGCACTCATCATGTCTGTTAAACATTTATTATTTCCTTGTAGATTTAGGTTTAAGTCGTTAAGTTTTACAGTGATACCGCAGAGAAAAGCTAGTTTCTTGAGCCATTTCTCCTCTTCCAATTCAGTAATGTGCTCTCCATTCATTTGCAGAAAATTTTTTATTCCTGGTAACAGAATACGAAATATTTTTAAAAAAGCACCACGGCTTAGCCACCTTACGTCTGTGTGCAATAAGAGATCTCCGTACTCTGATTCAGTGTCTTCCAAAAGCGCCCGAAATTGTTGTCTCTGAAGACTTCTTGAACGAATTGAATTGACGATTTTAAAAGCAATTTGCATTATATCATTAGACTTTAGTATTTTTTGAACACAATACCTGTTGATGGATAATGCAATGATAGCTGGTAAAACTGGGAGAATTTCCTCATCATTATTGCACAAGACAATAAAACCAGTTCGATTCCCGACCATTGTTGGAGCTTCATCTGTTGTTATAGAGACCAATTTATATATTGGAGAAATCTTGTCTTATCAATAAAGTTTTTAAATGAATTGTACATATTTTGGCCTCTCGTTTGTCCCCTTTCAATGGAATTATAGTTAACTCTTCTTTTGAAGTCATATCTTCGAAAACCATTCTCACAAAAATGCATAACTGTGCAATGCCACTAATATCAAAGTATTCATCAAATTGAAATGATAGGAACTTACAAGCTTTTAAATCGTCATTTAATAAATCCTCCAAATTATTATTCATAGCTTCAGTCAGTCGCATCACAGTGTTACGTGACAAAGAAATATTATTTATTGATGATATTATTTCAGATTTGTTTTTAAAATCGTGAAAAAGCACTTCTCCCGCTTTACAGAAAGCTTCTTTTGTCGATTCTCCATCTTCGAATGGTTTTTTTTGCTTTATCAAAACTTCTGTAATTTTAAACGATGCCAATGTTACTGCTTTAGCTTTGGTGCCTGATCTCGTAAATAACGATTGCTGTAAATGTAAATTTACTTTATATATAATTCATGCACTTTAACTTTTCGAAGTTCACTGCCGATTGGAAAGTCTGTAGCATATTTTAAGTGCATGGTTTTAAAATGTTTTTCGACGTTTGCTTTTTTTGGTAGTGCCACACTTGAGTTACATATGAGACACACACACACAAACACATTTCTCCTTCACCATAACAAAAAAGAAATCATCTTCCCACTCATTGTGATAATGGTATGTTTTACTTCTCTTAGCACTGGCTGAGTCATTTTGGACGGGTTGTTGAAACAACAAATTATTGTATCAATGCGGTAGAAAGCGATCGACCTGCAACGTAAGACGATTAACTGAGAACTGAAACTAAACGGGCGGGTGTGACGGGTAGACTAGTAGACTCGCCGCGTCGCTATCATCGCGCCGGCTACTGGATATAATCTAAGCATCCCACTTTGTCAAGTTGTTTCTATTTAATTCTCCACTGTGAAATGTCAAATTCATTGTATTATTTTGCACAGTTTGTTTTTTAGGTTTTAAAATGTAAACTGTAGTAAATTTTTATTTTAAATAATTCAGTAATTCTATGTCATAAGTCATAAATTAAATTGTTAATATCCGAGGACATTATTGGGATATTCACGCGGACTACCTAAAATGTCTTCGCGGTCGACGTCTTGGCCACCCCTGCTCTAGGGGTTTTGTGTCAGATTGTTCCCCTAACTGGAGCAAATGCTCATGCACCTCATCTACCAAGATTACGTAAACTGATAAGGGCACAGTGGGCCATGGGCTGTTGCACCACGGAGATTTGTTTAGTAATTACGTAAATTAGAGATATAATAAATTTAAATAGACTAATAAAAGTGCGTATATATATTACGAAAAATTTGAACTTTGCTCGCTTCTCTGGTAAAATTTTATTCAAGACATGCAAAATCACATCTTGATTGGGAATAAATTTAGTTGCACGTCTTGAAGTAAGTATTGCGTTGTTCTAACATTAAAAGTATTTTTTATTAACAATAAAAAATTAAAATAAATTTACCTACATGAATAAACATAGCATTTAAAAGTATTTCGCAAAAAATGTATCGGACGTCATTATTCTTTAGGTAGTCTAAGTCAAGTATTGGACAGCTTCAAATCCACTGGAACACTTTTCCCATTTCAACTCGTCATTCTCATGAAAAAGTCTTTTACGGCAAAACATTTCCTGAAAACTTGCAGAAAATTTAGTACATTGAAAAGTTCCTGAACTAAAATGCCTTTTGAGCCGAAAATTTATAGGAAAACCTTTTTGTCACAAAGGACATCTGAAAGGCCAGTTATTCAAGTGACGATAGGAATGATGGAACAGGTCAGTCGAAGTTCGAAACCGCATTCTACAGACATCACAACGATGAGGATAACGATGAAGTTTGTCAGTGGAACTTCGAAACCCCATTCCACAGACTTCACAACGATGAGGATGGTCAGGAACGTCATTGGAGACTGAGCCGTGTAGAGGGAAAGATTCACATTAAATGTCGAAGTTTTTAGTTTGCGAGTTGTAAGGCTTAGGAGAGTGGGATTCCGGCTCAGGTATCGTTCTCGTCACTCTTTAACATAATTTAAAATTACCATGTCCCTCACCTATAGTTCTTGTGTTGTTTTATAGTCCGACGGTTAGAAAACAGTAACGTTGACTATTAATTTTGGGTCAATGGTGAATGGGTTAATATTAAGGTCGTCGCCCTATTCAGAAACACGAGGGCTTTTAGCGACGACCCTCGTCCATTGATCCATGGTGAAGTGACGAGGACGACACCTGAGCTAGCACCTCTCTCCTTACTACCACACCACACCAACGGGAGGACGTTTGAGCTATCGACAGATTTAACGTGCATCGCTCTTCTACATGGCGGGTCTTTAGTGATAATGGGCTCGAACTCGCGCGTGACAAGCCAGCCACGATCCGATACCTTGACGACTAGGTTACCGAGGGCACTTGTGGATCCTGTAAAACCAGTTATCTTGGCCCTCGCGATGAAAGTGTTAAAATATATTTTTAAGTTAATCTTTGCATTGAAAAGCATCGTTAAGTTGCAAACTGAACTTTCCAAGGTACTTTTTTATAATAACACTCTAAAAGATGAAAATGATAATTAAAATTAGTAATTATATAAATTGGAGATAATAAATTTATATTAATATACTATATTATATATAAATTTCACATTTAGTTTGAAGCGAAATGTCTGAACCTTGTTCGCTTCCCTGGTGAAAAATAATACAGTTTTAAATGTGATTCACAGCAGAAAAAGAGTATTTTTCAATAATGCTGAGTAAAGGTGACCTTGGGGATGAATTTTGTCGCTCTGAGACACTAAATCTGACACCAGAAACGCGTTGTCCCTGATGAAATTTATAAAATGTAGGAAAAGTTTTTGATGAGACAACTTTAGAAGTTCCTTGTGAGTGAGAGTTACGTTGAGACCATACTATAAAGCAACACTAGGGCTATTGGCGAAGGACCTTGTCATTTTGAAACATTTTCAAGTGACGAGGACGACATCTGAGTTGGCACCTCCCTTTGCTAATTACCACACTATACCACAGGGAGAACATTGAGCGACGACATATATGTACATTACACGGAAGGTCTTCAGTGGCACCTGTACTCGAACCCTCCACCTCCGGCCCCGAGTTCGTGACTATAATCACCAGGCTACCGTAGCCGCTTAAACTATTCGAAATATAAATATTGTAGCATTTATATACTTATGAATGATGCGAACTTTAAAAACATTTAATAATTGAAAAATACAATCCATAAGGAATTTTCTTTTAACGAATAAAACAAAAATAAAATTGTTTTATAAATAAAATTTTTAAAAATTATGTGCGGATCATTCTTATAATTTTAAAATTTCGATCGTTTGAAAAAAATAGAGCGCCAAGTGATATTTTAATCCAATGTAGAATGAATTCGCATTTAAATGGCAGCAGTTAAAATAATTTTTTAAATACGATCAATTTTAGTTCCTATTAAAAACAAACCTAATCATGTTATAATTTTAATATTTTAAATTTTTTAACACTGTAGCAAAACATAGTTGATTCTAATAAAAAAAAGTACTTCCTTGCAACTTTCAAAACTGAGCTCAAATCCAGAACACAAAGGTATATTTACGACTTTGTAACGTTATTTAATTCACGGCACTTTGTTTAATGTACAGCTGCTCTTATAAATTTTTTTCTCTAAGACAAAAATTTATGCGAATTAACTTGTTTTCTAGAACGAACACATTCGACACCAAAGAAGCAAAGTAACAAGTGAAGGTGAATAGAAGAGTTAATTTTTTTGGGTAAAATAGTCCGCAGTTGAACTGTTCCGGAAACGAAAAGCTTTCTTTACATTTAACTGTAAAAAAGAAATAAGAAAGAAGTTTTAGATTTCGTATATAAACGTTCGTGACTTCTCTAATGTCAACCGAGTTTTTATTCACAATTTTATATCATATTTTGTTTTTAAAAAAGTAGAATTAAATGTTAAAAGGGGTGAATTTAATAGGAAAGCTGAAAAAAAAAATAATGAAAAATTCTGTTTCGTTGTTAAAAATGTGTTTTTGTATCACTTTAGTTTTAAAATAATTACTATGACAATGTGAAATGTGTGATGGAAAATTTTGTTCGTTGAAAATTTTTGTTTGCTACTTAGCATATAAGTTTAATGAGGCAGTGTACATTGTTACGTATATATAGTTTATCCTCTTTCAATTACTGGAAAGTTCCACACGATAAACTGGCGGATTCTATGGGACTCAATCGGAATTTATTATGAAATTCTATGGCTTTTACAGAAGCTTTATTTCAAACAGAAAATAATTTACACACATGCATAAATCCACAATTGCACAGATTCAAAAAAGTCGCAAAATTGTTGAATACATTAATTCAGTTATATAATCACGATTTCGAATAAGTTGAATACTTGACTTCTAAATTGCTCCTCTGCACAGGGCTGCTTTTTCCCGCTTAGGCATGCTAGGCACGTGCCTAGGGGGAAAAAGATTTGGGAATACAAAAAAAAAAAAAAAAAAAAAAAAAAAAAAAAAAAAAAAAAAAAAAAACAAAAAAAAAAAAAAAAAAAAAAAAAAAAAAAAAAAAAAAAAAAAAAAATGGAGGATGGAAAAAAGAGAAAAAATTAAAATTACAGTGAACGAACTATATATGCCGCCTGACTAGCCATGTAAGTCTTGTGTTTGTGTGGGTGCATAACTATGGAAAACATCTATATGGAAAATAAAAAGCTTATCTGTGTTATGTTGCTATGCACTCAAAATGATATTACTACGCAAATTGACTACAATGATGTGATTAATGATTTTGTAATAATCAAAGCTTGAAGAAAACCTTTATTGTACAACTACAAAGACAGTGACTCAACAAAAGATTAGGATATTAAAAGTAATAAAAAGTAAGGCGATAAGCGATGATAAGTAACATGTTGATAGCAGTTCATACACACACACATTAATGTATACTCTATATACCATAATTACAAACAATTTCATTAAATTCACGAAATTCACGAATTCATTTTCGTATTAATTCACGAAAGGGTGGGTGGTCCGAGATGCTGTAAAATAAGAAATGAACAAGAGTGTCCTAACCACGCCACTATCCTTTCTTTATGCTGCCGGTTTCCAGTCCGGGGCACGGAGGTTTATAGTCAGTGGGTAATACAATGTTTCTCAAACTGTGGGGCACGCCCACCTAAGGGAGCGTGTTAACTCTACGAGGGTATCGCGAGCATATTGAAAAGGCGAAAACAAAAGATTATTTTAAAATTTAATTTACTGAAAGTAAACAAAAAAAAAATACATTCTGACACAAAAAAACAAAATACACATTTACACTGATATAATACACTTATAAATGTATCAATACTGTACAACGTATTTTCTAACTATAGTTTAACAATACTAAGTTAACAACAAGTTTGACAATTACCAGTGACTCCATTGGCTCTTGTAATATTATTTATCTTGAAAATTTGTATGGTTTACAATTAATCCCTTAAATGCCGATTAAAAAGTTACGCGATTCGCTTCCCAATGCCACCATTTTCCACGTAGACGCGCGAATGTAATGGCGGTTTTTTGGGTAATACACAAAAAATCCTTCGCAAACACTGTCAAGGTTCTTCTATTGCATTCCAAAGCCTTCGGAATAATTTTATGGATAGCAGTGCACAGGACAGATCGTACTTCGGAAAGACGTATATACAAGTCAGAAAACGAATGCTTTGGTTGAAAGAGACGTTTATTTACGCCAGTGTCACATGAAATGTTAAGACCGTATTGTAGTTTTAGCGTCAAAAAATAGCCCCTTATTGAATTCAATACATTGTTATTGTATAGAGGGGGACGCGATGAAAATTATGATTGAATATTGGTTCGCCAATATTGAAAATTTGAGAAGCACAGGGGTAATAGAAAGACTGTTCAAAAAGCAAAAACAAAGAAAGGAAAAAGAGTAAGAGTTCAAGGAAATTCTCTCTCGAATCAAAACTGGCAATAGTAAGAACTGAAGGATGGAGTGCTCTGGAAATAGTGTGTGTGTGTGGGGCGTAACAATTTGAAGTGCCTAGGGTGCCAAAGAGGTTAAAAACGGCCGTGACCCTGCATCGTCCTTATATGCTGGTAACAAACACTCGTCAAATAATTATCCTAGAACTTTCTGGGTTTTCCATGAGGCGTCTGTTTTTTGCCACCAAACTTGGCGACTTCATGCATATAGTGATCAAATTCAACCCCAAAATCCGGTCTTCTTAAGGCCGTATCACACGTATATTTTTTATGCAATTGTTTCGTCCAATTTTTGGCCGAATCTGAGGGGGAAGGGTTGCCGTAAACAAAACGACACGCTCTGACGTCAGCCGCACTCTATCTCCACATTGAAAAATTACTCGCCGATTTTTCTGCTTCGTAAAATGAACATCCAGAATTATTTCTTTCATTTCGCTTGCGCAATTGCTGATGGGTGTAAACTAAAAATAGAGCACCATTCTATTTAAAATATTATACGCCGTTAAAATATTATACACCATTAAAATATTATACGGCATATCTGAAGTGTTAGACAAAACCGGAGCCGCCATCTTGTTTATGACGTAGGGCACCGAAGAACCCCAATGGCTGGAATTTCAAGCAATTTTATTTGGAACAAATTTTGAGCTCGCTAGCAAAAAATTGTTCTAAAGTGGTTGCTATGGCAACTGAGTAAAAATTGCACGAATTGAACGAAAAATTGCTTGAAACGTGTACGTGTGATACGGCCTTTAGTTATCATTATTGGATACTCTTTTCCAACAAACTATTCCGTCACAGTATCCTTTCGCCACAGAAACGTACAAATACCGCGATAAGGTCATAGGTCTAGTCCAAGGCATGGAAAACAGGCATGCTATAATAATTCAGCCTTGCTACTTTTTCCAATTGGCGTATAGCTCAAATTCCAAGTTTTTCAGGAGGCTGCGGTGGCCCAGTGGTCACGATATCATGGCAGGCATGTCATAAGTTCGAGCCCAGTACCACTAAAGACCCACCGAGTAGGAAAACGATGCATGTTGAATGTGTCGAGAGCTCAAATGTCCTCCCGTGGGTGTGGTGTGGTAGTTAGGAGAGGAGGTGCTGGCTCGTGTGTCATCCTCGTCACTTGACCATGGTTCAAAATGACGAGGTCCATCGCCAAAAGCCCTCATGTAGCTGAACAGTGAGATGATAATATTCACTCACTCACCCAGTTTTTCAGAAAAATATATTCGCGAGAATAACCTTTCACATCTAGATATATATTAAAAATACGAAAGTTTGTGAGGATATTTGTCCGTCTTTCACGCAAAAACAACTGAATGGATTTTAATGAAACTTCACAGTAATATAGCTTATACATCAGAATAACACATAGGCTATAATTTATAGCATAGGCTATAATTTATAAAGATATTGTGTGAAGTGTCCAAAATATAACAATATTTGTCAAGTAGGAAAAAATTCTGCCATCTGCAAGCATTTCTGGCGTGCTCTGCAAAAAAGTCCACGACAGCATATATCTATATTTTATTTGTGAAGAAACACTTTTTGTTTTGGCTACTCAAGGCGCTCGCTTCTAATTAATTCCTATGATCAGCATGATCCCTAATTTTTTTTTATTTCAGAATAAAAACAGGTTTTGAAGGGAGAGGTTGTTATAAATCTCTCTTTATTTGAATGTTTTTTTATGTTTTTATTATGCATATTTGGTAGTAAGAAATTGATCTTTTTTCAAAATAAATGCTTTCATCAGTTCTGGTACTTAAAGTAAATAAACTTTCTCTTTCACGCTACATCATTTGGACAAATTTTCAATATTTGTTTGTGGTTAGTAGTTAATATTATAACGCTATAATTTTAATTGAATAGGCAGATATAATTATTTTTATAGTTATAAAAATGTAATAACTATATTGTACTGTATTTTTTGGAGTGAGTGAGTGAATATTAACGTCGCACTGTTCAGCTACACGAGGGCTTTTGGCAACGGACCACGTAATTTTGAACCATGGTCAAGTGACGTGGACGACACCTGAGCTGGAACCCCCTTCTCCTAACTACCACACCACACAAACTTAGCCGGAATATTCTACCAATACTTAGCAGGAATATTCTTTGCAATCCACTCTTCCAAGATTTATAGCAGCACGGGTTCTATGATGAGTATTTTAGTGGGGGAAGGCGAATAGTTTTGTAGCAGATATTGCGTTTTCATCGCATTGCAAAGATTATTATCTTTGTCCCGAATAAATAGTTTATGTCAAAATTTAAGTGTCTTATGTTTTTGTATGTTAATGAAGATCTTAGAAAACGATTTGACTATTTTAAGTGAACGGTGTATATAATTAATTTTACAGTGGAATATCTTTAATTTATTAGCTCTAACGGATTAAATTTCCCAAAGTGAAGTATTTTGTTTATGTATATCCCTTAATATTTTCAATGTAGTGATTCAAAAAAAATTATTGTATGAAAAAACCTGCAGTAAATCATTATGCGGTAGATAATGTATTAACGTGCATCGCTCCCTTACACGGCGGGTCTTACAAAGCTCTAATAAAGCTAGAGCTATGACAGTAGCTAGACATTTGCCAACTTGACTCTTTCGTTAACATTTTGCTATGTTTTTCATTGAATCGTCATTATAATTTAAGAAACGGCGTTGCTTGCGAATATTACAATTTTAACATAAAATAAATACAACATAAAGTAATATTAATGTATTGCACTTTCAGATATAAATTATTTACACTATTTTAAGCGTTCTTTACACAAAACTTTTAACAATGTGTTACTTTTGCTGAGCAGAGATCAGCTTAGGGAGGTATTTTCAAAAATCGACCCTCAAGAGTATTGCGGGGAGTTATAAATTAAAAAAAAAAATGCTTTTTATCTGCTATTAGATCTACATACTTAAACTTTAACAAAGGTGTTTTTTTTCTTTATTTTTTTTGTTCAGCTGAGATATGCAAAAAGCTTTTTTTGTTTAATTTGCAATTCACGTAAAATTAACTCATTAAAACTTCTTTATCCTTCAATCTGTGCTGTTTAATTTTTCAGTTCACCCGTACGAAGAACGGGTATACCAGCTAGTTTAAAATAATTCTGATAGCCTTATTGAGGTCGAGTTGAGACTTCGACGAACCTTCTCTTAGACCAAGGCCCTGTCCCGGGGGCAACTGAGGTGTCATCCTTGTCACTTGACCGTGGTTCAAAATTACGAGGTGGTGGAAGTGTTGTTATATAGTGCGATGTTTATTTTTTTCAATCACTAGCTCGAAATAATTCACTAACATGATTGATGTAAGAAATTCATCAAAGGAAAAACATCGTTATTTAAAGTCGACTACGCAATCATCACCAGAAACAAATATTTTTTTAGTACCGCGCGTGTCTTTAACACGAAAAGATTCATTCTTTATCCTCAGAAACTGCTGAAAATAGAACAGGTCTAATGTGACTCCCGCACACCACACGCATTCCCAATTTGTTAAAGTAAACACGAAAGTTATATGTATTCATAATAATTCGTGGTAGTGAGTGAATATTAACGTCGCACTGTTCAGCTACACGAGGGCTTTTCATAATAATTCCAAGCCGCTAATTTTAGTGATTCGCTTTTCATATGTATAGTCCTTTGAGAGTTAAAATAAAGTTCCTTTAATAATACCCGATTCGTTTTCAAAAGCAGCACTTAATATAGAAAATGTTTTATTTTGAAAGATAATACATCAAGTATCTACATTGTAAGCATCGACACAAGTTAACAAATTCTATGCAGAACACATGCTCGAGTTACCTTCAATTTTTATCTTTGAAAGTATATAAATAATGATAAAAGTGTAAAACATTTTTCGGGCATGTTTCAGTAAAAAAGTACACCGAAAACTTCTGGAATAAATACGTTGTATTATAACGGGGTGGTCTTTTTCAAAAGCACTTATGATTTTAAGTTATTCTTTTGAGGTATTTTTTAAACTCTTTTAATTCTTCATTTTATTCAGTTTGAAGTTATTGACAGTCAATTTATCGTGAGGTTTTTTAATGTATTTCAAAAGCAGAATAAATAATGTTTTAGGAAAATAATGAAAATTTTGCATTTATTGTTGAAATAACGAGACGTTTAGTAAAATTGCTTTCGAGAATTTTTCAGTTCTATTTTAAATTTTGTTTAAGGGAACTTCCTACCTTCGGACTCAATTTTTTTCTTCTTTTTTTTTTATAAAAACGACTTTTTGAAACTATTTGTGTGTTTTTAGGAAGAAAAATGAAAAAAATGAAATATGTAAATACTTAAAAGTTTTAAAATATAAATATTGTACTTTTAGAAATATTGGTTGTTCTTAAAGAAATTTTACCAAATTTTTACTAAAACGGGTAACACTGTATAAAATATCCTAATGCAATTACCTTAATTTCTTTTATACACAACATACATACTATAATGTTCTTCAAAATGGACCAAAATCCAAGAAAAACATTAACATTAAAAAAAAATTACAGGCATTTATACATGCTAATACGAAGATTTTGCAATTTTTTAAGCTTTTTTTTTTATAAAACCTACTCTAAATGACAAATATTTAACCTACAACAAAACTAATGATTTACTTAGTGAAAAATAGTATAAAAATCATTTCCACAAAATTTCAAAACATTATCTTGTTTGGTTTTTAAAATATTATTTATCCGGTAAAAAGAGTTTCTTTCGGAAACATAATTTCGAGAATAACTCATTTAAAGTTGGCAGCATGTATATAATTTTCACCTTGAGTATCTATTGCTATACGTTTGTTCGTATACTGATTTTCAGCAGATTTTGGCTTTATAGAATGTGATTTGTTACCATGATCCATATTTAAAATGTTTTTAAGAAATTAAAAAAAATTTAACGTAAAAAAAAGAAAAATTCGTTATAAAAAGAGACCAAATATATAGCTGAGCAAAACACACGCTGGAGTGTAAATAGACTCTCTGTTGCCAATTTTTAGAAAGAAATAACTATACTAATAATAGAGTAGTGGCTGAAACACTAGAAAAACTACAGAAATATAAATTATAAATTACAAAAACAAGAAAAACTGCAGAAAGTGAGTTAAAAACTGCAATTTTCTGCAACTTTCGGTTCACTTTTGCAGTGTGAGTGATGCTTTTTAAAAACTACAATTTTATTTAGATTTCGCGTACAGAGGAAAGGAATATTAGGGGGGGGGAGGGTATGTTCAAACTATAAAATTTTCAAATAAAAAAAATGCGTCATGTTATCGAAAAAAGACATTTTCTATGTAGGCAGTCTTCTTAAGGAAAGACTAATAAAAATATAGATATGAATCAAATATGAAGCACGTCATTCAATATGAGTTCAGGAAAAATAAAATGCATCATTTTTTAATTTTATTGGATGTACCAAAAGGTTTTTAAAACTATGAAAATTTTTTTAAAAATAATCTTTAAACGTTAATGATTATCTCTATTATCTCTACTGAAAGAAGGAAAGCAATTCATTCACTCGTCACTAGAATTCCCAAACTACTAGAGCTACACATGTAAAGATTGATGAGTATGTTCTTATTGTTGAGTAGAGACCTATACTAAAAAAAAAGGGTTTGTGAAAATAGAACCCCGATGAGCGTGTTTTGGGATTTATAAATAAATAAATTCCTCTTTTTAAACTATTTCACTTACGGACTTAAAATGCGATAAGTATGTTTCTTTTCTTGAGAAGAGATCTGCTAAGAACGTGTTTTGTAGAAATCGACTCCCAAGCAGTTTTGTAGGGGTGGTATGCATAAAAACACTTGTTTTTGAACTATTAATCGTACATATTTGAAATTTGGCAAGCATGTTTTTTTGTTGTTGAGTACAGGCCAGCTAAAGATGGGCTTCGGAGAAATCAACTCAGGGGCTTAAGACAATAATACCGGGTGTTTCTAAAAGAATATCGTTGTTTTAACGCTTTATAGTATTTATTATATATAACATATTAGTATGACTCATAGGTTGAATGAAAGAGCAACTGAAACAGTTTTGTTTTCTGGCATGTGTGCGCGAAACGTAAGCTAATTTTTTCCCCCTTTCTTGCCGATCAACGCGCTAGTAGGAAAATGGCGACTAGTAAGCAGAAAGCGTTGTGTTCTCCAGTTTGCAAAGACAGAATCTGCTATTACTGTGCAACTAGTGTTCCGCATTAAGTTCAGTTGTCAACCTCCAAATGATAACATTCTTAGGTGGTATCATCAGTTTGAAACAACTGGCTGTCTTGATAAAGGGAAAAGTATGGGACGATCAAGGCTGTAACTGGTTCTGCCTATCTTGATGCTCTACAACTATGCCTATTTCCTCCATTGGAAGAAAGTGAGCCAAATAACTTCATTTGGCAGCAAGACGGTTCACCGCCTCACTGGCATCTCTCAGTACGCGATTGGTTAATTGTTACTGTACCCAACTAATGAATTGGCCTCAAAGAGACTCCCGATAAAGCTTATATAGCATGGTTTCCAAGTTCACCCGATCTGACACCATGTGACTTATCTGTGGGGGCTCATAAAGGATTGTCTGTACGTTTCTCCGCTACCAGTTGACCTTTCAGACTTAAGACACAGGATGGAAGTAGATGTTGCAAGAATTTCCACAGCCTCACTGAAAAAAGTTTGGGATGAACTCGTCTATCTATATCGACTTGGTTTGTGTCGTGACGAATGGGGCTTACATTGAACATTTGTAAGCGTTTAGGTAAAACTGTTTCAGTTACTCTTTCATTCAATGTATGAATTGTACTTGTAACTTATATGTGATAAGTACTATAAAGCGTTAAAACTCCGATATTCTTTTAGAAACCCACGGTACCTACTTTCGTTTAAGAGTTTTTATGTGCTATCCATTTTAAATCAGATTGAGAGAGATAAAAAATGCTTTTCAATGCAATCAAATGCTGAAAATGCTAGGACTTAGATATGAATAAATTATATAAATAGTACACAGACATAAAACATCTCGAAATACCCAGTAAAGCGCGGTCGATTTGGATGGTTGCATAATCTGTTCGTTGCAAAAGTGTTCCATGGCATTTAGATCGGGACTGTGAGAAGAAAAAAAAAAAACAGTCGAGTTCTTGAACACTCATTTAGTCAAAATATGGCTGCCTAAGTCTTGATGTGTGGATGGGTGTTTGTGTGATTCCTGCGGGAAAAGAAATTGACCTTTCCCGAAATATTGTCATAGAATGGCTCAATTCATGAAGTCACATGATAAAAACCAACACGTATTTTCCATTGAATTCAAACAAACATTAACCTAAATGTACTTATTTTTCTATTTGTAAAACTCAGATAAAATTTCAAATTTTATATTTGGGTAAAGATTTTTAAATGTTAGGGAAAAAAATTTAACAAAAAAGATTTTTTTTTTAAATTAAAAAAAAAATCATATTTTATGTTTATACTTTTAAATAAAATGCATTTTGCTTACGTATGTTCTTTTTAGAAGAAAATTTCTGCAAAGAGCAAAATTTGGCAACACTGGAGTGCGTGAACTGATTAGCTGGAAACACTACATAGTTTTTATCGTGTGACTATGACGTCACATGAGTCGCTAGAATCACGTGGTTTTCACTATCATATGACTGTGATGTCACATGAATTGAGCCCATTGAGAGCAACATTGTCCAAAGTGTTATCATGCATCCCCATGTTTCCAAATATATGTGGTGAATCCACACTTTCCATAGAGTTTTAATCTGCGTGATTTAACCAAGCAAATGCAATTTTCTTCTGCTCAATACGGCGAGCTCCGATAATTCTTTTGGA
Organism: Trichonephila inaurata madagascariensis; assembly: GCA_019973955.1. Taxonomy (NCBI): domain Eukaryota; kingdom Metazoa; phylum Arthropoda; class Arachnida; order Araneae; family Nephilidae; genus Trichonephila; species Trichonephila inaurata. The sequence continues at coordinate 261,356 of BMAV01013626.1, read as the reverse complement.
GCCATTTGATCACTTTCAGCTCCGGCTCGAATTACCACAAATATGTGTAATGACCACAAATGTATATAAAAAAATACTGAAGGGAGTATAAGCAGACCTTGAGCTATGTATTACTTGTTTACTCAAACAAATTACAGTGGAATGTAATAATAAATGATGGTTTATTAAAAGACGGTCAGAGCCCGTCGTGCTCCGTGGCTACAGGAATACTGAATACAAATTGTAAGCAAAAGATGACTACTAGCGCCTTGTGCACATGCGGATCATAATAGGAATTAAGGAACTCTAGCCCCACTCTATTATGTTGTCACCACCAAACTATACAACTGACACACAATGGATGAAGCGGATGTCGTGCATCCCTTATACCAGGACGCGTCCATTGGACTGCCAAATTGTAAAGAGAGATTCATCACTCCAAAGACCATTTTTCCACATTTCCAAAGTCCAATGACGGTGAGCTTCGAACCATTGAAACCGTCGCCTTGCATTCTGGGGAGTGTTGACCGGGTTGCGAGTGGCTGCATGTGATCATGGTATCCCTGGTTTCTTAACTCACGACGAACAATCCTACTGCTGGCATTAACGCCTGACAAACATTGCAATTCAACCAACAAGAACTTCCTATATTCTTTTTCTACCCTGTTCCTAATTTTTTAGGCCTGATACTTCGTTTTTCTACAGTTTCACTGTTTGATGACAAGCTGTTGACCTTGGAAGGGGTGTTTATTTGATCCACCGGCTCACAGCTACGTCGCTCGTGCCTTAGACCAGTGATCCGTAACCCCCGGTCCGCGGATCAAATGGTGCCGGGCCGCCTAAAGAACATTAAACTATTGCCATTTTATTTAAAGTGGTGCATTTCTCTCAGAATTACGTAACTTTCCACGGCAATCACTTTATATTCCACGTTAAATCACTTTTATTCATTTTGGGTGTAACTATATTTTATTCTGAAGGCATATGTATATATATATATAAATGTAACTAAATTAAAATTGTTAAACCAAAACAATCTAAAATATAAACAATCAACGTGTCCCACCCTCGGCGGGCCGCGGTAAAATTATTAAACGTTGACCGGTCCGCAGCGATAAATAGTTTGCGGAGCACTGCCTTAGACGACAAGACAAAAGGAATCCTTATTGGGGCCAGTCGTTAAGAGCCTTTATTTCTGCCCTTTGTTGTTTGCGACTTACAGAAGGAGGCATCCGAATATTTTTAGCCAGTTTATTTTGATGTAATAAACATTTTTTAATGTTTATAAATGACCTTGGCCCACCCAGGGCTGTTGTCAATAGAAGAATTCTTATAAATAATATACAAAGGACATAATTATGCGCAAGAAACGAATCGGTAAATTTTCGTTCTATGTGCACTATCAAATTTTTAAGTAGTATCTAATAGATTTTTTTGTATTGATTTTTGAGACTACAACGCTGGAAGTAAAGCAAATAAAAAAAGCCTTAATGAAAAACAGACTTAATTCCATTCGACTGCAAAAAGACAAAAAAAAAACTTTCACAGCTTTCACAAAAAACTAATTAATTATTTGAAAGGGTTTTTTAGGAGGAGGGTAGACGACTCGTTGATAGTTCTGCTGCAAATTAAGAATTATTTTAAAGATTATTATTTACATTAAATAAAAAGCATATTAAAACATCTTTCGAGTTTTATTTACAGATGTAAATCTTCTTAAGTATGTTGAAAAAAAAAGCACCTTAAAACGGAATACATTTTTTTTCTTTAAAATAGTATTTATCATTAATTCACTTGTAAAAAACTATATGCATACTATGTATTCTTTTACGAAAAAAAGGAGAAAAAAATAACACCGAAATATTTTTTAATTTATTCATTTTCAAACTTTGTGTACGAATTTCTTTTTGCAACTACGAAAATAAAAACTTAAAGTCAATGATAGCAAATGTTACTCAATGGATTGGTCCAAAAACCTGAAACAATTTTCCTGAGAACAAATAAGCGTTTCTTAATTACAAACATACATTATTTATTAATTTTTTTTTGTTTCTCATCTAAATTATAAACAGTTAAGAAATTTCCATTTCTTTAAAAATTCAGATAGAAAAAAAATACCTTAGGGAGGAATTGGATTCGGCAGAAATATGTTTTATAAAAGTTATGTTAAAGGAAATAAATTAATTAATTTGTATTCGAA
>BMAV01013626.1:246677-258777 GCA_019973955.1 Trichonephila inaurata madagascariensis | reverse complement strand
GACGCTGGTCACGAGTTCGAGACCATAGCCACTAGGCTACCGCGGCCACTGATCATGACCATGAGGCTACTACCTACATGGGATATCCCAGAAATAGAACTTTTATCTCTGATAAAAGTTTTATTTCTGTTTCTTACAGCTCTTTGAATACTGACTTTCAGAAACGTGAAATATTTTGTATTCTAAAGTAGAAAGAATCCTGTAACTTCAGGACCAGCGGAAGGAGAAAGAAGCGCTTCCCCAGGCTCCTACGTTCGGTGAGGATACACACGCGTGCTGGACCGGTCAAATTTTCCTGCTAAGAGCCTATATAATTTCCTTTAAAAATTCATATAAAGTTTTAAATGCAATCAAATACGCTAAAACTTACAATTTACTATCATTGATAATATTTGAACATGGAGCACAATTTTTTTTGCTATATTTAAAAAAACAATTGCGAATTTTAAAGAAAAAATGTTTTCATTTTAATAAAAAAAATTGCATACACTTTCAAAAAAATTGACGAAAATCCCATACATTTAAATACAAATACAGAAAAAATATTAGAAAACTAAACCAACTTATTCAAAATATAAACAGAAATCCACAGAGCAATAGATCACGAACCTCTAAATGTCCGAGTCTCTCGAAAAATAACCATGCGCAGTTGCTTATATTCATAAATATCTCGGATCTAATTTTTAAAAAAACATGGAGCTGAGAGCACATATTGAAGTTCAAAGTTTTATGAAACATTATTTAAAAAAAAACAGTTTTTAACCGCCATCTAGTGCTTGTAAAAACTACTATAAAAACGTTCCTAACTCTGTTAACACCGGTGTGATAATGGGCCTACGAGCAGGGAAAGCTTAATCACATATATGATACCGTGGGCCGTATAGGGAGAAACTCGTGATCACATATGTGATCATGGTCCTGAACGGATTAAAAATTAGATGAATCTGGAACCGGCAAAAAACAAATTGGTTACGGATTGAAATGTTTTTTATTAAAAAATTTACACTTTTCTTTTTTAGTTTTACTTCAGTTAAGGAAAAATATTTTTCTTAGCTTAAATGCGTTTACATATTGTGCAGCAAACAACTTTTTGAAGAACAAGAAATACTTGCAGGTTGTTACTAATAACATCTGTATAACACAAAGAAATATCATTTGAAAGTTTTTAATGCAAAAGTGCAAATAATTGAAAACTTCTACAAAAAGTTAAAGGAGAATGCTTTTCACAAATAACGGGTGAAGTCTGCGACGTTTCAAGTTAGTTTTAATAGCAGCGCTTCTAAATACTGTACTTATAGCAACAAAATCTTACTCCAACTCGAATAGCCTAAAGTTCTTACATTGGAATTTAGGAGGTACTTAAGAAGTTGCAAATTAAATATCTACAAAGAATTTATTCATATTGTCCTTTCGCTAAGTGAGTGCTTTAAATATTCAAGAAATACGAAGCAAAAAAAAAAAACCCTTAAAAGGCATAGTTTAAGAAACACGTTAAAATCTTGAGAAGAAAATATTTATTTTACGTTTGCATTTTCTTTCCTAAAAATATTTTGGCGTCTTGCATAAACTCGGGAGAATTTTCGGAATTTCAAAAACGAATTCAAATTCATTCCTTAGCTTTACTGCTTTTTAAAAGCTGATCAGCTGTTTTTTTAAAATTATTTGTGTTCTTTTGAATGTGTAAAAGGTTTCTGTTAAAATGTTGGTTCCGCCTGACACACATTTTTGTCGCCAAACTTGGCGACATGTGGTGGCCTGCTTTGTTGTCAAAGGGATTCCAATTCATTAACTTAATGCAAGCTTATTTAAAAAAAAAACAGCCAAAATTCATTTTATCTTTTTATTTAACAAAACACATTTTAAAACGTTGTTTTGGTCAAAAAAATTTTTAATCAAAATTTTACTTTTAATTTTGGATTAAAAAATGTGGAAATGTTTATAGTATTTTGGCTCGAAGGTGTATAGTTAGTTGAATATATAACATGGGTTTTAAGCGATGTTTTGAATAATGACTGAATTTGAGAGAGAGAGTTAAACCAGTGCTTCCTAAACTTTCAATATCTACGTCCCAATATTTAATCATATTTTTCATCGCACCCCCATACAATAATATATTGGATTCAATACTATACTTTAAGGCTAAAGCTACAATACAGCTTTAACTTTTAAATGTCACCGGCGTATATAAACGTCTCGCTCAGCCGAAGCGTTGATTACTCCTGACGTATGTATACGTCTTTCCGAAGTACGATCTTCTGTGTGCCCACTATAAACAAAATTATTTCGAAGGCTTTGGAACCCAATAAAAGGATTTACTTATTTTTATTCCTTTTCATCCCCCCCCCACAAATACCTTATGTTCTCGCGCCTACGTGGAAAACGGTGGTATTGAGGAGCGAATCTAGTCACTTTTAATCTTCAGTGAAGCGATTCATCATAAACCGTACAAATTGTCAAGATAAGTCTCAATTTTCATACACAATTTTATAAATGGCAAGCCCATGGGTTCACTGGTAATTATTAAACTTGTTCTTAGCTTAGTAATGCTAAATTAATTACCAAATACATTGTGAAAACATATTTATCAGTGTATTATATCAGAATATCAGAACAAATGTGTATTTTATACTTTATTGTGTCAGAATGTATTTTGTTTGATTACTCTAGGTAAATTAATAATTTTTTAAGCAAGCTTTTGTTTCCGACTTTTCAATATGTTCGCTCCCCCTTTTCTTAGAAAAATTGTTCGATTTACTCGTATATCCATCGAGTTGTGGGTTCGTGTCAGTGCCACTGAAGACCCGAAGTGTAGAGGAACTGATGAACGTTTAATCTGGTGACTCAATGTCCTTCCGTTAGCATGGCATGAGAGTTTGCAGAGGGAGTGCCAGATCAGATGTCGAACTTTTCACTTGACCGCGTTTTAAAATGACAAGGACCGTCGCCAATAGTCCCCCTGTTGTTTTACAGTGGGACGTTAATAATAAACCATACAGACCCCTCCAGGTACTTTTTTATTACAATAGTCTATATGTATAAAAAAGGATGTTTGTATATATGAAATCGCTTCACTCCAACACACGGTTCAACTGATCACTATGAAAATTGACATGTATTGACATTTTTCTGTGGAAAAGGTTTTTGTGCTATACTCTTTGTCGCAGCTCCTCACCAGGTGACGCTATAGCCCATCAACTTCTGCACCATTCGATCAAACGCCAAGTTGCCAGCATGGTCCCCAAAAATGATGCCAACTTGGCTGTTCGTCCATGGAATCGTCATTATAATGTAAAGAACGGCGTTGCTTGTGAATATTAGAATTTTGACATAAAGTAAATACAACATTAAGTAATATTAACGAAGTTTTGTTATAAATAAAAATCCTTTATATCAGAGCTATTAGACCTACAGACTTAAAATTTAACAAATATGATTTTTTTTTTCAATTTGCAATTCACGTAAAATTAACTCATTAAAAACTTCCTTATTCTTCAATTTGTATTGTTTATTTTTTCGATTAACCCGTGCGAAGAACGGATATACCAGCTAATGTGAATAATAATTAAGTCTAAAAATATGAAATGTTTGCAATTATTACCCCTCCGCCTTTATGTAAGTATAGAGAAATTGGGAGTGAATATTTGGCAAGTTTCTTTTGGTTTCTGACATTCATAAGATTTAATATTTGAATGCTAATAAATGACAGGGAAAGTAAAATAATAAAAAAATATAAAATAAAGCAAATTAATAATAGTAATAATAAACATTTCCATTTTTAAAAAGCAGGAGTGAGTCAAATATTTTAGTAACTTCCATTTTACACACATATGAAAATAAAAATTTATCTGATAATAATTACAGGAAATTACCCTGTTAAAAATAACTATTTAAATCTAAGTTTTTTTTAAATAAAGTAAAACACACACTTAATCCAAATCAAGTAACCTTTTTTTGTTTCTCTAACCGGTAGGGGGGAGAGTAGAAATCTTTTATGTCGAGAAGGAATTTAAAACCGAAAGAAATTCTTCAAATTGCTGTTTATATTCTAGTCTCCCCCGAAACAGAATCTATCTTCAAATTTCTCTCAATGAAGTATTTTACGAGTATTTTCTTTTACTTAATGAAAAGCAGAATATTTCAAGCAGGAATTTGATAGAGCAAAATATTCACACACACAGATACGAAAAAATAACATATCTGAATTTGGAATTAATTTCTTGCTCGGAGCGTAGATTTTTCTTATTTGAGATTCTATTAATGCAATTTTGAAGCGATTCAGCTTTTTATTTTTTATTTTTAAATAAGGTACCACGTAATATTTCAGAACGGTTTTAGCTTTCCTAAACGTAATATATATTAAAAGGTTGAATAAAAAACAACTCTTTTATAAATAAGAAAAATAAAATTAAAATGAAGAATTATTTCTTGCATAATTCATGATGCAAGTTATAAAAATTTTAATTTTATCTTCTCGCAAAAGTGTTTCATATGAAGTTGATTTAAGACTTTGCATTTAAAGTAATAGGAATAAGAAAGTATTTAATATATATATTTTTTTCGAGAAAGATTTCATTCTAAAACAGATTTTCTAGTTGAAATGTAATACATGTACATCTTTTATTTTTCTTGGTTTACGCAGAAGTATATGAATATAAAACAACGGATTATACAAAACGGATTATGGGACAAAAATAGCGAACCTTGAACTTTATCTTAAAAAGAATTAGAAATAGTATTTTTAAGTATAAATTTGTTTCTTTCTATCATTTGATGTAAAAACTCTAACGGATCTATACGCGTTTTTCCATCTAATCCTCTTGGTAAATCTTTGGGTTATTAATTCACGTTATTCACAACCAACCCTTCGGAAGAAGAGAATCGTGATATGTAAATTAACTTACTATATATAGAGAGGAGGCTTTCTAGCTTGAAGGAAAGAAATGCCCGAGTTAGCTACTGAAGGTATAATATTAGAATTATTGTGATTTTTCATTCTTATTAGGAGGAAACTTTAAAGTGATAATTGTTCACTAGGATTAATTGATATCAGATCAAATTGGATGATAGGTTTGATCCTTTATTAAGATAAGGATCAAGTTTGATAGTCGCCTAATCGTTAACGTTTTATCGTCGTTGTTCCACTTTCACGGTTAACATTGAGACATTCTCTTTCTAATCTTAGTTGAAACTGTATTTTTTTCTTTGTGTGTGGAAATAAATAGATAAATTGCATCATGTCGAGTATTTCTTACCTTCCCCGCACACATCTAGGTGCTCGAGAGAAAGGCGTGAACCTCTTACAACTCCTTATCAACGTCCCGCTTTGAAGTTACAAGAGAGAGAGATTGGCAAAGGACTTTTTAGTATTGAATCTCGGTGAAGTGATGAGGGTGACATTTTAAAACAGGTACTCTATTCTCCACACTTCTATATCAGGCCAACGTGAGGAGTTTGAGCCTAAATACTTTTAATGCGCTACTTCTCCATACGGTTTGCTTAAGTGACACAAGTTTTCGAATTCATCACCCGACATCTTCAACACTGGTCACGAGTTCACGCAGATGACTAAATGGTTATTGTGATCACATTTCATCTCTCCCGGTATAAGACAATGGTGGCTGGACGTTTTTAGGAGAGAGTCAGAAAAAATATTTATTGACTAATATAAATCGTAAGAAAATGTAATAAAAATAAAAAAAACTTAAAAAAACAGTTTGTTTTTTTAAAGTTTTTAATATTAATGTAATGGACGAAGCTGACTGTTTGCCTTTCATTTTTTAAAATTAAAATATTAAAAATAAAGATATCTTTAACTAATAACCAGAACAGTAATTAAATATATATTTTTAACATTTTATTATGTACAATAAAATTTTAAAAATACATACTATTGGGCTTCTTAGTTAACCTTATTGAGAAAATAATGCACACGTTACAATTAAAAGATAATGCTGTAATTACTAAAGTTTATAACAAAAGATATGAATTTAAATTCAATATTATAAAAGTACCTCATTGGGAAAGTAATGTACATATTTCAATATTCAGAAATATTATTAATTACATGCAATGTAACAAATTTCTTGTTTAAAAAAATTAAAAAAAATTGATAAAAATAATAAATATTTTATTATGCTTAATTCAAAAATATCCGATTAATTGTATTAATATTTATTTGTATAAAGAAATTTTAAGTATTAAGGATTCTTTAGAGTATATCAATAGTTTATTATTAGTAGTATAAATTTATCATTTTTTCTAGTTAGATATAATTCTATAGCTACTATTCTTCCTACATATCCAAATTACAATTAAAATTACTTATTCCTTTAATTTAATTTTAACCATTGTAATATTTTATAGACAAAAAAAAATGCAAATATAAGCCTACAGTCCCTCAAGCAATGTTAGTATTTATATATGCAACTATTTAATTATTTCGTACTTCTTGCTAAGCGCTACAATTCAGCCAATACTATGCTTTGAATATGTATTTGGTGTCCAAAACCTGGCAATAACTTGTTTATTGTACAGAGATTCAGTGCGGGCAATTCATTTGATTGTAATTTTTGCTAATAATGGATTTAGAAGCTCTATCTATTATTTTCAATAGGATTTCGCTCAGTATTATTAACAGAAGAGAAAAAGGTTGGCTTAACATAACTCTTGTAAAACGCCACGTTTATATAAATTATTTTAAACATGAGGACTTTCCTAAGTCAGGAATATTTATAATACAGTAGCATACATATTTCTTTAAATTTCTAATATTTTTTTTTTTTATAAATTCTAATATTTTTAAAAAATTATAATGTTTGTTTTAAATCCCAATTTCTGTTTCTTTTGTTTGTTTCATCTTTAGTGTTCTAATACTTTATGTCTCTATAGTAGAGAATAATTAACTAATATATATATATATATATATATATATATTACAGCATGTGCATTTTTTGCACTTTCTTTCAAAAGTTTTTAAAATCAATATTTATTTCAATTCTCTTAATTGTTATTACATGTGAAAAAAGTAGAAAGAACTTCTATGTAAATTTCAGCATAAGTAAAAAGTTAAACCTATCCTTAAGTGAACTTTTTAATATATAGAAATATATAGAATATCTATACCATACATTTTAAAAATTGCAATAGAATGAAAATAGAACATTAAGACTCACTGCAACTGGATTCCAGTCATTACTTTGATCTTTACATGTTAATGAGAACTTTGTTACAGTTTGTGTAGTTTTAAAGTTTTTTTTTTACAAAAAAAAAAAAAACAATATTACATACAAAAATTGCTGAGCTTTCGAGTGCGTTTAAAATAAAGCATGAAAAAACAGTTACTTAAAAATCAAATTAAAAACGTACACGCATATGCAAGAAAGTTGCAACGTGTAATATTACATTATTTCTTCTCTTTTTACATTTACATCCTCTGAGATAACATTACATCCTCTGACTCAAGAAAACCAAAATAGCGTTTCAAACAGAATCTGAAGATATTGTTAATTAACTAGCAAACTATACGAAACTAACAATGGAACATCGTATATCTTTTTTTTGTTATTCGTCGTTAAATTAGTTAATTATCATACTAAGGTCTTCTCTTTCTCTTTTTATTTCAACTCCGTATAAAGTAAAGAACTCATTAAATGAAAAATTACATTGTTTATTTGAAATTTACTGCAAGATACCATATTTTTTAAAAGATTCTTTTTCTCTGAGAATTTAAATTTCTCCGAGGTGCAATTTTTCTTCCAATAATAGTGCTGAGAAAAATGAGAGTAAAAGAACATTTCTTCTACAAATATCTCATCGTAAAATTACTGAACAAAATAAAAAAAAAGTCCCCTGTGGATTAAAAAGTTCATAAATTTAAGTGCAGGCTGTTCTCTAAGCCCTTATAAAAGGCTCAATTATAAAATTACAGATAATTTACTTTAAGATTTGTTGAATGTTTATTGTATTTTAGAGTAATATATTGTAAAGGTAAATATTTTGAATGCTATTCATGTAATGTCCCTTCAAAATAATGGATGCAAGTAGTTATATATATATTTTTAACTTACTAGAAGCATAGAGATTTAATTAAGAGATCCTATACGCTAACTTTTGGTTGTATTTTCGCTCATAAAATTCGTTAAGAAAATCGTTAATGATGCATCTAATTTTGTTTCACTTTCTGTGTTATTTTATTGCTTTATCATAAATTCAAATTATATCGTTATCTGTTTTTTTTAATAAAAGTATCAAGCTCTCTGTCTCACTTTTGTTTTTAGTTACTTTATTTCGTATCTACGGAATTATTTCTATCGATTTTACTTCGATAAATACGTAAGGAGATGAAGTGAGCTGTATTTCAATTAATTTTTTAACATTGCACTCTGAGCAACATATATGATTTATTGGCAATGGAGGACAACTGAGCTGGCACCCGAACACTTTCCTAATTTCCACATCACTCCAAAGTGAGGATTTTGAATCTATGAGCAGGGACGTTTAATGCATGGACCTTGGAGGAGGCCTTGTCTCTTTCTTGACTCAGCCTCAAAAAGAACATAATCTGAATTTTAAGAACACTCAGAACTCTTAAATTGTAAATTTTTCAATTTTTGAAACAAATATATGTTACAGCTTCAATAGTTCTGAGCATTTTGGTACCAAAACTGCGTTGATACTGTGAAAACCTGCGAAGTTATTGAGAAATAAGTAGCGAAATTTAAGCGAAAACCCTATCTTTTTCTTAACTTGAACTTCATTTTTCGTAAAACAAACAATTTTAGCTTGCACACATGATTTCTCAAAAACTATTTATGATATCAATTTGAAATTTTATACATGCGTTCAAAATAAAGCTCTTCATAACTTATACACCAATTTTCAAAAAAAAAAATTACAATTTTTTTATATTTGAATTTTTTATAATTAACTTTTTTCTTAACATTTTTAAAATGTTCATTATAATTGTATTTAAAACATGTATTTTTTCTCTATAAATTTGTTAAAAGTTAATATAACTTCAAAAGTGAACATTTTTATACCAAGTAAAATTAATTTTTTAAATTTTGATCCATTTTGTACTTCAGAATCCTGCGCAGTGTAGAATACTAATTTTCATATTTTTGAAAAATTGTTCAATGTTTATTTCTTTATAACTTTTTAAATTTGTTCTCAAATTCTCTGAAAATTCGAGAAATAATGTAAACATATATGATTATCATTTGGTAAAAATTTCAAATTATTGTTTTGTTTTATTGCTAAAATGAATTGGTTTGAAAAAGGATATTTTTTTCGAGTGCACGAATATCTGTTAAGGGTCCCGAGAGACTTTAACCATCAAATGTTGCTTCTGGATATATTCTCAGAAAAACTGGACCTTTTGAAGTATATGCCATCTGGCAACAATGACAAGACTGCATTTTTACATAACCATCTTCCATGTCTAGGCCTACTGTCATACCTCCTCATTACACATTTAATCGAATGGTGGCTGGTAGTCGAATCAATTTGTGCCTAAGTTTGTGAGATTCTGAGTCACGCACATTTATTTGTACAGGTTACCACTTGTGCAAGTGTATTTGATAAGGAATGTTACATAATGAGTACTGAAGGGTCACAGGTTCGGACAACTTTTGCGTAGGGTCCTAAGGCCACAAGAAGTTTCTCTCAATAAGTACACTGTATACAGATTTAACGTAAAATATAGTTTCACAAAGGGTCTTTAGTGATATCAGGATTCTCACCTAGGAGTGGACTACAAAAACTCCGACCATGAGTTCGTCATATAGACCTATTAGCCATGGTAGAAACAAAACTTTCAAAATGTGAAAATGTTATGAAATCTTCTGTGACAGATTTGGAACGAATCCAGTTTTTAAGTAATTTAACTGCTTTACAAACTGATAGTATTTAAGGTGTAATAAAAGTATATCTTTAATTTAGAGATCAAGAAATAAACTAAACAAGCTGTCTTTACTTCTGGGAAAAAATGAAGGTACTAGATCATCTAGACTTAAGCTCTCGCTCCATTGTGACTAACATATCGAATTGATTCGAAGCCAAAAAATTTTCCAACAGTTTTTTCATTTAAAATAATTACAAAACCTGCATATGAAAAGAATTATAAACTATGTGTTTACCTCTCTGCCGTAAAGGTATTGAAACCGAAAAGCAAATACCCTTCAAAATTAATGGATCACTATCACGGTTAACTTGATGATACAAATAAATGATGCTTCAAATCTAAAAGATTACGGGATAATTATTTGACAAGAAAATTTTAGAAGGTCCCAGTTCTTGGCAGCCTATGCAAGAACGACGCAGGGAGCCAGCATTGGGTGAGTGAGTGAGTGGGTGAATAGTAACGTCGCACTGTTCAGCTACTTGAAGGCTTTTGGCGAAAGACCTCGTTATTTTGAACTATGGTCAAGATACAAGGACGACACCTGAGCTTACACCTAATTTACCTTCTCCTAATTTCCACACCAACGGGAGGTCGTTTGAGCACTGACACAATCAAAGTGAATGAGCCGCCTCTACACGGCAAGTCTTCAGCGGTACTAGGCTCGAATTCATGGCACACTGGCCACGAGTCTATTACTTTTAACACTAGGATACCGTGGCTACGAGGCAGTTTTAGAGTCAAAGCTTGACAATGACTGTAGTGCATTGGTATCGAGCAATATTGTGAAAACGATTTTTTTTGCTGTGTGCTTATGTTCGCTGTGAATGTAACTCAATGTGTAATATCGATAGCTAGGGTATTCAATATTAAAAGAATTGTAAGCTATACAGTCCATTTCAATTTTAGTTATGCCATTTTTTTACTATTTTATTCAGTTTTATCGATTCTAATTCTAACAGAGAGCAACCATTCATTTCCAGAAAATGTTACTGAGAGCTGAAGTGCACTGAAACTTCTAATTTCATATATAACCTTATTTTTGGATGGAATATTTAAAGGAAACCAGCAAGTACAACATAATTCATTTTGAGATTTTTAGCCACAGCAAGGTTTATAAATTGTACATTCTTTTATAATAACTGACTAGGATTCCATTTGTTTGAATTCAGATTTAAGATTTATTCGCTTTCACGCTAAACAAGTAGTTACTATTTATACTTATTTCCCATTTCAGTTAATTTTTTTATCTCTCTCAAATCAAGACCTTATTTCGGTCGACATCACAAGAGGAGTTTTTTTTAGTAAATGAATTTTTAACCCCTGTCTGCGCTCAAGTACAGATTTTTTGTATAAATAAATTAGTTAAACAATTGGCACTTAAATAGGGATTTTTTGTAAATAAATTAGTTAAATAAAAAGGAATATTTTTTTTTGTAAATGTATAGATTGAAGAGAGAAAAAATGATTCTTTTTTTGCAATTAATTTAGTTCTTAATGAGTTTTTCATTTTTATTTTTAAATACTGGAATCAGTGAATCAAGTATACTTATGAGAAGCCTCACGAAGTTTAATATGGGGAATATATTTACAAAATAAGCCAGCTAAAACTTTTTCATGGATTTTTTTTAAAAAAATAAATCGAAGATTATCATATTTCAAACGATGATTCATAAATACGAGGCTTTTATGGGAACTAAGTAAACTTTTGGAAAACCTCTCATAAAAAATCTTTCTTCACAAACCAAAATTCATTGTTACATGAAAGAGCATGTCAGCAACTATTTTTCTACATAGTTACCATAATTGTTCAGATATTTGTAATATCGGGAAACTAACTTGTCAATACCCTCTTCAAAGAAGGATATTGCCATTGAAGAGAGCTACTACTGAACAGAGTGAGTGACTATTAACGTAGCACTGTTCAGCTACACGAGGGCTTTTGGCGACAGACCTCGTCATTTTGAACCATGGTCAAGTGACGAGGACCCCCTCTCCTAACTACCACACCATACCAAAGCAGAGGTTTATGGAAACTTAACACAAAGCAATCTTATTGTGAATCGTCCCTTTTCACGAATTTTCTCATTCACTTTTTCAACCAACCACCATTGGCAACAGAAGGTCGCTTACTCCGTGCTTCATCATGAGCATTGGTGCGCCCATTATTAAATCGTCGAACCCAATTTCTCACCATTCCAT
>BMAV01013626.1:215446-232197 GCA_019973955.1 Trichonephila inaurata madagascariensis | reverse complement strand
TTATTCCACAATTATTTAGTTTATTTAATTGTTTCAAACCAATTTGTGGTTTCTTATTTTCATCACAAATAATTGTCCATTAAGGGATCTTAATTATCAAGCACACAACCGTTATTATAATATAAATATTGCTAATAGAAAAATATCAATATTTTGACACAAATCTTCTAATAAAATCAGCAGCAGCACTAATTCTTTATTAATCTATCTTTATTTAACTTTTTTATGCAAATATACTAAGAGAATTTAAACAACTTTCTCTTTGTTGAAAAAAGTTCATTAAGAATCGTTTGGCAAGTCATGAATTCTAGATAAGCTATTTGCTTTTTAAGATTTAACTTTTTTTTTTACACAAGCTGCCTTCGAATGCACTGTTTACCAGCATAAAAATAAAATTTCTAAATTTATTCTGTGTTACCTTGTTTATTTTTTGTAGGATATTACTCGGAATAGCAGTAAAAATTACATTAACGGAATTTTAGATGCAAAAACGTTATGTTTTCCTCAAGGAACTTTTTGCAGCATCTCCATCCCAGACTACATACGACTTACTGAATATAAAGTAAAAATAATCTTTACTTTTTCTGCGTCTTGTTTGGAGAAAGGAAAATCGTAGAATTGAGACAAAAAAATTCTTGACAGAATGTTGCTGTATTTTTTTAATTCAACTTTTCATTTCATTTAGATAAAAAATTACAGCTTGAAAAAAAAAATTCTGGGTATTTACAAGCACAACATTGCCTGTGAATAAAGAATCACAAAAAAAGTACTCGGAATTCCTCTAAAAACTTTTTCACGTCTAGTTGGAAATAGATAAGAAAATTAAAAAAAAAAAAAAAGAAAAAGAAACTATATGCGTTTTTTTATATCGTTTAATAGTTTTTTCTGGTAAATTTTCAGAAGAACCATTTGATAGTTTGATTAGTTAATTATCTTTAATTATGTTCTTTTTTTAACACCCTTTTATAAGTTTCACTTGTATGTAACGGAATCTGAACTAATTTTCCCCCCCACTTTAAAAGGTCAGATTAATTCTCGAAGTTCTGCTCACTTGTTCAGGACCGATGACAATACAATAATTTCATAATTTTGTTCTATGATCCTGATAAAGATCATCAGGACTAACGATTTCCCAGTTTCTGATCACATTCCGCAAATGATAAGATAATAATTTATTTCGATTAACTATAAAAGGGCGCTTTTTAGTTTTTTTAAAAACTGTTTTATTTGCAGTATTTGAAATCATAAAAATTTAAGACCCGTAAATTAAAATGAGATTTTCTTAAAATTATCACAGAGATAGTATAGAATTATGCGTGTGTGTCGCAATATGGCGATAATTTTTAAAAATTTCCTTAGGTTAAAGTAAGGGTTCAGTTTACATATAAATATATCTCGAAACATAGTTCTGGAAAAAATTTGGTATGTTGTGGTTTTCAACATTTCCCATTAGTTATTCGCAATCAATTTTTAAAATTTTTTTTAGAAATTTTATTCTTAAAGGAAAAGACAGTCACATAAATCCTTCAAAGTTAGTGTCAGAATTCGAGTCCCCTTAGGTTCGCTCAATGGGATGTCTGAAGGCACATTCGTATGTTCATTATGTTGCCAGTTTTTTCTTCAGGGCATGAAACATAGATCGACGATCGCTTGCCATGCGTATGATTTTTTCTTCCACCTCATTTTTGAAACAGAAAAATGGCGTCGAAAATTTGAAGGGGTGGTCAGTGGTAGTCAAAATTGTGGACACTTTTTAAATTATGTTTTTTAAGTTTGTATGCTTATAGAAAATATTACGTTGCACAAAATGCTAAGTATTTAATATTATTTTAAAGAGAATTTAATACTGCATTTAATACAAGAAACGAAAATTCAAATATTAACAAAGCAAAAAAAAAAAAAAAACCTATTCTGCAATAACTGCCGATATACATGGCGTGAGTTATCAGAGATTACTGAGGTTGCTTTTATTCTTTATTACAGCTTCACATTGATGTTGCAATAAGTTGAAAATAGTTTAAAGCTCTTCCTTTGTTGTTACTTGAAGCCAGGAAATAATTATATCCTCAATTAGTTTCCTTTTATTTCATGGGTACCTCATTCGGACAAGAGTTTTCAAACGATCACTGGAATTGTTTGAAGTCGGTCGTGACCAAGTAGGTAATAAACGAACCAATACCGATGGATGAAGAATTGTCAAATGCGTTCAAACAACCTCCACTGTAGCCACCTGAGTGTGTTATACACGAGCGAATTCAGAGGGTCCCAGAAGGAGAAATCCAAGGGATTGAGATCCGGGGAGCCTGGAGGCCAAGCAACAGGCCCGTTAAGTCTAGTCTACTTCCTTAATTATATAGCACGGAGGTGGTAACATACTGCAATCGAAAAATGTGCTGGTGTATCCTCGTGTACAATTGGCTACTATTATCACTATTTTCTTTGATTAAACGTGGTTTGCGATCCCATTTTCCCATGATGATGTGTCGTTCCTGTGCTGCCCACTATCACCCCTCTGAATGTTTCGGTTAAATTAGGCAACATCTTTTATACAAGTTTGGAATTTCGGGAAAACTATTGAATGATGGCTTATATTTGAAAATAAACGGTGTTACGATAAGTAGCGTAAATTTATTATACAAGGTGTCCGGGCTTAAAGTATCTAAAAGTAACAGCTTATTATAACGGAGATACCCATCAGAATGTAACTGTTCATCCGTGGATTGGAAAATTCACCGAGATTCTTGGGATCTAGTCCGATCTGCCGCACGTGTGTGCATTATTCGGCCATAGCAGACGATACACTTTTTACATTGACTCCCTTAGTAAAGATGTGGACGCCCCATCAAAAGGTACAGTGCGTACTTTGGTTACGGAATTTAAATCAGTCACGCGTGTACAGCAACGTGTTCGAACAGAATGGAATGTCGATCCTCCAACATCAAAATTTATCCACCAATGGGAAATGACTTTAAAGGGGACGGGAACTTTAGTATCTTATCCTTAAGTTTTCGTGATCGCTGTCGATCGTGTGATTGATTCATTTCGTGGGAGTCAGGAGAAGTGTATTAGGCAAGCCAGTAACAACATTCCATTTCGTTCGAATACGTCGCTGTACACACGTGACTGATTTAAATTTCGTTCACCAAAGTACAAACTGCGTATTTTGCTATCACATCCGCATCGTTACTAATGAAGGAAGTGTAACAAGTTTCTGCGATTGCCAAATAATGCACGCAAGTGCGGCCGATCGGGCTACACCCAAAATATCTCGGAGGGATTTCCAAAGCACAGATGAACAGTTTAATACATTATGATGGGTAGTTCTGTGATAATAAGCCATAACTTTTTGATTCTTTAAGCCCGGACACTCTGTATAAATCAAAATTTCAGTCTAAAAAAATTG
Source organism: Trichonephila inaurata madagascariensis (assembly GCA_019973955.1). Taxonomy (NCBI): domain Eukaryota; kingdom Metazoa; phylum Arthropoda; class Arachnida; order Araneae; family Nephilidae; genus Trichonephila; species Trichonephila inaurata. Next base: position 228,794 of record BMAV01013626.1, on the reverse strand, counting down.
ACTAGAAATTGAAAGCATTGTTGCTTAAAAAGAATCCAAAGTATTTTTTTTTTATATATACCAAAACTATTTATAAGGCCTTAAGTGAATCACTGTTTGAAAAATATTGTTTAGAGTTTTCAGTGAGTGATAAAAAGTTCTATTTTTCCCTTAAACCTCACTAAGCATATATATACACATACTGAAGATCTTGGGAGTTTAAAAATCAAATTTAACATATTCCGAAAAGAATGCATACCGAAGTTATCTTTTGGTTTCAACCACTTGGAGTGTTCGCATAATGGGACGAAAAACACTCTTCAAAAACATCTTTTTAAAGAAATCCATGTCAAAAACTTCTGGAATAAATGTTTGCATGATAAAAGCAAAGTTATTTTCTTCAGAGGAAAAAGCTCTTTTGAGATCTTTAAGCAAACACGCCATATTTCCAATTATTTTTTTTAAGTTTATTCTCTTCACTTTACTTTTTTTCCCCAAAAGATTAACGATAATTCCTTTTGCTTACTTTCTAATGAATTAATAAATGGTGCAATTAATATTAGAACAAATACATATAAAATGAATTTTTAAATGTTAATTGAAATTTAAAACCGGGTTTCTGTTATAGTTTTCAGGGTTTTTTTTTTTTTCTTTTTGAATGTATATAGATTTAAGACTTAAATCAAAATTCCATAACTTGAAATAGGTGTAATTCATTTAAAGTTTCACAAGTTTCGGAATTAATTTATTTAAATTTGTATTATTTTCTATAAATATCGTACAAATGTAATTGGAATTCATTGTGATAAATTTGAAAAATGGGAGGCATCATTCGAATATTTTAACTAATTGGGTAAACTTGATCTATAACAAGTGAAGAATGAAATAGATTTTGATAGTTTTGTCTGTAATATTTATATTTATTTTTATATATATAACTTTTTACGACAATTATATTATTTACCGGATCTGTGAAAGCTTTACGAAAGAAGTTTAACATATGTAGAGAAACATTCTTTCCTAAAATTTATTCGATTTATTCCAGATTAAAAATTACAATTTAATGATGGAATTTCAAATTTAAACAATAATTCAGTTCAAATCCTAATGTAATAGATTTTACCTTTAAAAAAACATTTTCAAAATAAAAATAAAAATAAAAAAATGCTGCTGTAAGGTTGTTTAAATCAAATAACTCGGAATGCATTTTCAGACACACACACAAAAAAAAATGTCTCAATTTTCATAAAAATTTGCATTTTTCTTTTCCTTTGCTCTTTTGAAGTTAGAAAATATTGTGCACAAGACTAAAAAAAATTCTGTTGGTATCTCCTTTTCCAAACATCTATACCACGTCAACGGGAGGACTTTGAAACTCTATAGAAACTCCTAGCCAAAAGGCGCGCACCAAAGTAGGATTTTACCAATTTTTTTCCCTTTTAAACGATAATTTTTAGATATTGTTTGTTTATTTATGTCCATTTTGAAGTTCAACTGCTATCAGCAAAATACCACATCATTGGAATCACATTTGAATCATCATCATTTTGAATCATGGTCAAGCGACGATGACACCTTAGCTGACACCCCCTTCTCCAAGCTTTCACGCCTCGCCAACATGAGGACTTTGAGTGAAAGAGTGAATATAAACGCCACACTGTTCAGCTATTCAAGGGCTATTGGCAACGCATCTCGCAATATTGATCCATAGTCAAGTGACGAGGACGACATCTGAGCTGGTACCCTCCTCTCCTAACTACCACACCGACGGAAGGACGTTTGAGCTCTCGACAGATTTAACATGCATCGCTCCCCTACACGGCGGGTCTTCAGAGGTACAAGGCGTAAGGGCTTTGATCCTTGGCAGATTTAAAGCGTATTAGCCTCTCTATGAGGTGGATCCACAGAGGATCCAGGACTCGAGCTCACGATTCGACAAAGCTGGACACGAGTATGTAACCATAACTACTCAGCTACACATTCAATTTTGAACCATAGTAATGTGACTGAGTGAGTGAATATTCGCGTCGCACTGTTCAGCTACACGAGGGTTTTTGGCGACGGACCTCATCATTTTGAACCATGGTCAAGTGACGAGGACGACACCTGAGCTGGTACCCCCTCTCCTAACTACCACACCACATCAACGGGAGGACGTTTGAGCTCTCGGCAGATTTAACGTGCATCGCTGCCCTACACGGCGGGTCTTTAGTGGTACTGGGCTCAAACTGGGCCATGCGATACCTTGACCACTGGGTTACCGCACCCCCATAGTAATGTGACAATGACAACTTTTACGAATTGATATAAATGTTTTTAGCTCATCGTATTAAATGCTCTAATTATTTTACGTCATAACCTAAATTTTACGCTTGAAAAATTTTCCCATTTCATTTTTTCCGAATTAGTTTTTCATGTAAATTGGAATATGAATTCCGTAGAAAGTATATACTGAAAAAAAGACAAACTTCCGCATTTTATTCAAATGTAGAAAAGGCACATCTTAAACATTCAAAAACATCTTTTTTGGATGAGAATATATTTTTTCAAACGATTCCTTTCACTTTATTTACGCGAGAAAAGTAAGTTTCTTTACTTATTTCTATGTTTAGGAATTTCTGTTGAATTATCATGATGCATGAAATTTTTTTCGCTTACAAAAAATAAAAAATTCAAACCTGAATAATTTTTTTTTGAAAAAATTACTACATTTTAGAAGGGTGAAGGATAAAATTGAAAAAGGGATTTAAAATAAATTTTCTTCGTGAAGGCTTGATAGTTTTACTTCCATCATGTTGTTGACATAATTTTTAATGGAATTTATGTTACATAAAAAAAGTAAATGTCTTAACATTTAGTTTATTTAGACAGTCTGTGTGTTAAACAATTTGAGATTATAAGAGCTGAAAGTTTTTGATTCATTTAACTGTACAGAAATTAAATTACATATGAAAAATAAATGTAAGACTTCCCCGTATTAGTTATTATTTATTTATTATTCAATGATAGATAGGTCTGCTTATTCTAATTAATAAACTTCAGTAGCGCAGACAGCAAAATTAATTATTTTTTATCAAAAAAATAATAAATAAAATAAAATCATAATAAATCATTTTTTCAATTTTTGAAAAAAAAATATTTTAAATTTAAGTAACAGTGAAATTCACAAAAATTATTATAAAACGCTGACAAATTTCAACATAAATTTACTAATTTTGTTTCATGATAATATTTAAAGTTCACTTTTAACTCCAAAGTAGGTTGCCCGGGCTTAAAGCATCCAAAAGTTATGGTTTATTATTACGGAACTAATCACCAGAATGTATTAAAAACTGTTCATCCGTGAATTGGAAACCCCTCCGAAATTTTTTGGGTCTAGTCCGATTGGCTGCACGTTCTCGCATATTATTCGGCAATGGCAGACGGTAAACTTGTTACAGTGGCTTCTTTAATAAAAATATAGGCGACACAGCAAAAGGTGGAGTGCGTATTTGGGTTAACGGAATTTAAATCAGTCACGCATCTACAGTGTCTTGTTCACACAGAATGGAATGTCGATCCTCTGACATCAAAATCTATCCACCAATGGGAAAGAACTTTAAAGGAGACGGGAACTTTGGTATCTCAAACTGACAAGTATCCTTACGTTTTCGTGATAGAAAACACTGATGGTTGTGTGCGTAATTCATTTTGTGGGACTCCTGATAAGTCTATAGCCAACCCATTAACGACATTCCATTAAGTTCTAACACGTCGCTGTGCACGCGTGACTGATTTAAATTCCGTTAACCCAAGTACGAACTCTACCTTTTGCTGTGTCGCTTATATTTTTTATTAATGAAGCCACTGTAACAAGTTTATCGTCTGCCATTACCAAATAATGCGCGCAAATGCGACCGATAGGACTAAACCCAAAATATCTCGGAGGGGTTTCCAATCCACGGATGTACAGTTTATTACATTCTGATGAATAGTTCCGTAATAATAGGTCATATCTTTTGGAAACTTTAAGCTCGGACTTCCTGCAATATAAAGTAACATGAGAGCTATTGGCGACGGACCTCGTCATTTTGAACCATGGTCAAGTGACGAGGATGATACTAGTATCCCACTTTTCTTACGCTTACACCACGCCTACGTGAGGTAGCAACGTCGATAGTAGAAGAAGCTTTAAGCTTAAGTGTTGTCCTCGTAATTCGACCGGGGCTCAAAAGGACGAGGTCCGTCGCCAATAGCATTAGTGTTGAGGGTAGTTTGATATGACGGGGCATGACACCAAGCGCTGCTTGGCACGATAAAGGAATCACGCCAAGCAGCACTTGTTGTCGCTGGAATAGACTCCAAGATGGCGGCCTAGCGGTATCAACTCGCCAGGAAGATCATTTTAAAAAACATTGCTTTGAAATCCATTGAAATATATTTCAAAAGCAGAATATAGGAAGAGATTGAGAATAATCAAGATCAATCAATATAAATAATGAAGAACAATATAATATAAAAAGTTACATGTACTAGTAATATTATGCAGTACATAATAATAATGTTATAATATATTTTAATGGTAATTATATATAATATTCATACACAGTATGATTTAATAATTATTATATATAATAATCATATATAATTTAATAGTAATTATAAAAAAAAATAAAATCATCGTATTGTAACATAAAAATTATTCATAAGAATACTCATTTATTTATAATTATTACGTTACATAACATAATTATAAATGAATAACAAAATAATTATAAGTAAAGAACATAATAATAATTATAAGTAAAGAACATAATAATAATTATAAATAAAGAACGTAATATTTATAAATAAATATAAATAAAAAACAATTATAAATCGCGAATTTTATATTGTTATTCCATACAAAAATAATAGCATTTTTTATATTAGACTAGCTGGAGGCCCGGCGTTGCACGGGCTTCTTCAAGTGTACAGCTTTATGCCTTGGAAGATTCCCCTTCCCTTTCAGAGAGTGTCAGCACTTCTGTGATTTCTATATTATAATGTCATTAAAATACTCTTTTTCGAAGTTTCTTCTACATCTTTGTCCTGTCGGGCGGGTCTGTTTTCTCGCCACTTAGTTTGCAAGGGCTTTTTCCGTAAGTACAATTTTATCCCCATGGAAATTTTCCCTTTCTCTCTGGACACCAGTATGTCTGTGTGTGCGTGTGTTACTGAGCGATGTGAGTGATTTCTATATTTATGCCATTTAAATCCCCTTTTCAGAAATTTCTTTCACTTCTCTTTGTCAGACAGATTTCTTTTCCCACCGTTCAGCCAAGTGTTGTATGGATTTTTTAAGTATAAAACCCACTTTTTTCACCGAGGGATAAGATTTTTTTTTCTTTTCAAATTTCTATTTTCGATTAAAAATTTACAAAGCTAATCCAGTTTTGTTCTTTAGAAAACAGACAATGTATGAATTTATTATTAAATAAATAATTTAGTAATAAATAATAAAACGCAATATAACTATAATTTTTTTAAAAAAATATTATTTATATCAATTTTTGTTGAATAATGAATCAAAAAATGTTTACCGTTAGCTATGAAATGACTGTTTTTATCTGGATGTTTGATTTTTCGATTAAATATATGTAACTGTCCAAAAAGAACTATGGAGGATAGCCTAAAAAGTTGTTTACATTCCTTGCATTAAAAAAAGATTTAAAAGGTAATAGTACTATTTAATAAAAACAGAGCAGCATTTTCCTATATTTTAAGGTTTTCAATAAACTAATTTCTCTAAAGGAAAACTATCAGTTGCGATGCATTATTAAAAACTAAGATCGTATTAATTATTTTATAAACGAAACAATGTGAATACTTTCTTAAAATTCAAACTAATAAATTGGATTTGGAAAATTACTGGAAAATTCATTATTTACAATCATTATAAAAGAAAAAACATTCAAAAAGAAAACATCTTTATCTGACAGAAAAACCTCATATTTGCTTACGTACTCTCCGTAAGTTGTTTTTTCCGCACATGCGCTATAAACGCTCAAACTCGTGTGTTCTGAGGTAGCTTTTCCATAATTAACTATTACTGGCATTTGGCGATTTTTCCAATTTTTTCGTTTTTTTACGGCTTCCCAGACGGAAAAAACAATTCTTCTTTAAAAATATTTTGTGTATAAAGAAAGCAGAACTTTTTTTAATAAAAAAAATTGCAAAACTTTTTTGAAGTTTTACATTATTTTATTTCAAATTAACTTGGCAGTGTTGGAAAAGGTTAAAAAGATGTACCAATCTGCTTGAAAAATAGTTTTATCTTTTTTTAAGAATTTAAATTAGAAAAAATCCATAGATATTTGTAAAAATTGTATAAGACATTGTAGAAGACATTTTAAAAACATATTTTAAGTTAACCACATGTTAAAAGCATTTATTTTTTAAATAAAGTTAATACAGTCAATAGAACAACGTCATGAAATTCCATTTTGGCTGAAAACTGATTTTCGACGCCAACTTTTGTCATTGTTGTAACAATAACAGTGTTACAACAATGCAGACAAATCAAAGTTGAAGCCAAAAACTGGTTTTAATTAACTAATTGCTATATCGGACTGAACTGTGAATCTTAACCATTCTCGAATCCACTTGAACCCCCACAAAAAATGTTGTTAAAATCGGTCCAGCCGTTTAGGAGGAGGCACACACACACACAGAGAGAGAGAGAGAAGAATTACATATGTAAAGATTATTTGAGATATTAATTAAAAACGCTAAAAAGTATGATTCCTCTGCATTTTTATTACAATAGAGACCCGGTTTGGCCAGTTTGGCTGAAAAACGATTTTTGACGCCAACACGTCATTTTTATAACAATACCGTTGTTACAACAATGCAGGTGAATATTGAGCTGAATGTTTTTAATGTTTTCAATTAATATATTTTTAACTAATTGCGATATTGGACCGAATTGTAAATCTAAACCATTCTCTAATATACTTAAACCAACACAAAAAATTTCATCAAAATCGGTCCAGCCGTTTAGGAGGAGTTTAGTCACATACACACGCACGGAAGATTTTTATAAATAAAGATTATTAATAAAATAATTACATAATATATATTAACATTAATAATGAATATCAATTACAAAGTACTGGAAGCTTGCAATATTCCAAAAACTGCAAAAATATCAAGGTATCCATATTGTAATGTTATCGCCCATCTTGGCGAACATAAACAACAACTTGGCGCGTGCCCCGTGATATCAAAATAGTTCCCTCGTGTTTTATTTAATAGTGCGATGTTACTAAGCACTCACTCACTCTTTAAAAGTGAAATAAAACGGAATTAGAAAAAAAAATTATAAAATGATAAATAATTATATAAAATCTCGAATTTTTCAGAAATATAATTTGAGATAAATGTATTCTAGGAATCCATTACTCTTCGAAAACGAGATAAAATAAACTCTCATTTTGCGCGATGTTCTAACCTGTTCCACAAATTGCACTCAATATGATTGGTGAAACAAAACACAGACCTCTTTTATTGAAACCCAATTAAATCCTGTTTTCTGACAAACGACACGCCTCCTACATAATTTACGAATGTTTTCCATCTTCTACATCAGACGATTATTTTCATTGGGGAATTCGAAAGCAATGTTACGATAAATGAATCTACTTCGAAAATTGATAAATGTGAGAGCATCATTCGAAAGAAAAACAGTATGCAAAAAATAATATTTCTATTCTCTCTTCCCTTCATACTGTTCACTCCGTAATCTCTGGAGAAATCATAACCAAGAATATCGTTTGCATGTATCCACGCACCCTTTCTCTCTACCTTTATCTTTTGGGACTAAAAAAAATGAAATAATCTATTTTTCCATTTCTCGAATTGTGATTAATATTGTAGTCTTTCGAGTGCGTGTAAAATAAATGTGGAGATTTGAAAAGGGAAAAGTGATTCAATTCGTTCAGCGTAAAAATCCCTTTGTAGGGAAGAAAGATTTTCAAGTTGTATACTGAATTTACAACAGATTACTTATATTTGGAGTAGAAAAGGAGGAATCTATACACGAGTATAAAAATTTAAATTTTGTAAGATATTCTTAAAAAGTCTCCAATTATAATTTTACATTATAAAAAAGATGATTTTATTGTAATTTTAAAACTAACATTTGTTATGGATAGTTTCAATTGAATAATGGGTAGTTAGGTTAATTATATTTATCAGACAATTTAAGACGAATCTGGATGATTATTTGATGAGATTATATTGGTGGCTTCTTAAGTGCCTTCACAGTCTATATCACGGGTGGGCAGACTTTTCCAGGGTACGGGCTACTTCTATTGTTTTTAACGGAACTTTAAGCGGTCTTCAACAACTAATCCTTTTGGGGAATCTTTGAGCTAGCATTCGCGTTTATTTCACAGCCATCCCTCTCAAGAAGAAACCATGAGATGCAAATTAGTCAGTGTAGACAAAGTTAGTTTAATAATCGTAGGTCAAAAGGAGCGGAGTAGCTGAACACAGTATTACAATAACGTATCGTGACTAAAGGACGGATTTTAGCTACTAGAATAAATTAGTGAATCTAGAATTATTAAGATAGGATTGGTTAAAGTTAATCTATTCGGACTTCGTACGCTTATTCATATAAGGTAGTTGCTCTCTTTATATCACTCCAAGGGTTCCCTTTATAGATTACTTGTTATGGAATATTATCTTTGATGATAATAATAAATTGGATTTATCATAGATAGTCTTGGTCATTCATCGTTCCCTCCTATAGCTTTAGGTAGACAAGACGATGAGGAAGCGACTCCAGGGGTAAGATCATTACATGTTTCTAAGGTGTTGCGTTCCGCTAAGTGACGTAGATGTGACTATTCTGTTTTAAAATTGTATGTTTTGTTTTCTTAACATTTGATTCGGACGTTCCACCCGTCTTTTAAAATATGACATTACACTATAAATTATACTATTTTTACTACAAAAAAACACAAGTAACATGAAAATGTCTATTTGAATCTTTAATAACTATGAACGATTGCAGACCTTGGAGCGTGGACGTATACAATGAACATGCGTGAAACGATAAACCTGAAACTGTGGCGTTTGTTCTTCAAATTATTCTCTGCCAATCCCACGCCATCATACTACAAAACTCGAGAACCCAATCCCATGGAAATGAGGAGTGTGGGATGATGTATCGATAGCCAATCCCGCGCTATCGTGGGAAGAGTTGATCATCAACATTTATTCTCTCCCCTTCAGTCGGGGTGTGTGGGTAAAAATTCATTCCTACGACTGGCATCGCAGTGATCGCTTTCTTCCCCTCAGGGACAATGAACGTTAAAAGTGTCATCGTTCGGTATCAGTAAAGCTAGATGTGTCATTTACACATTTATCAAATCATCTCCTTAAGTAAACACAGTCGCATTTATTGTGGAAAAACGATTCCCGTCTAGTTGGGGTCGGTGTTTTATAAATATGTTTCTTGTAGTAAGCGTGTCTTAGATCCTAGTAAAGGCGGTCCCCCTAAAATGTCTTGGCGGTCCACTGGTCGATCGCGATTGACTTAATGTTTATCCCTCTTCTATATAATGGTTTTGCAGGGAAACAAAATTGCAGTAAAAATTTGGCAGCAGCTTTGCGTTTTATGTGTAACCCTTATGCGATAGTGTGATTACGGATTTCAGTTACTGTGCTCTGCATTTCGGTGTTTTGGAATTTGTGGTTTTGTAGATTTTTATATGTAAAATATTTTATCAGTCACGAAACAAAATACGTGTGGGAATACTTTTCTTTCGAATGGAGTTGCGGATTGGTATTTTACCATTGCAGACCAAGTACATACCCCGAGAGCAGGTATCACGTTTTAGAGTAGCACCATATAGATATCAGTCATAATGTAGCTTTGACGCCCAGTTTCCTTTTCAGAAGGAGGCACCCGAACTATGATGATTCGAAATGGTACTAGAAATTTAATTTTGCCGACAGCCTACAAGCCAAATAGGCACTCAACGGATTCTTTACATGCCGCATAATCATACGACATGGATGCTGCCGATTTTTTGCATCATATGTATGTGAATACTGCACATACATCGTGGATTCAAACTCTGTGTCTCAATGACATTATTAATACATAAATATGTAGCAGAAATGGGAATTTTCGAAAAATGAAAAACCATACTTCGATTCAACAAGCAAGCAATCAAAAAAGTCCCTAAAAGGGCGGCGACAAATTTTTCCTTATTAGTTCATTCGGCATCAGCGTCAGTTGACTCTTAGAATTTTATTTATGAATTGAAAGAAAGGAAGAGGAAAGTAACGAGAGATTTCAGTTTATAAATCACTCAGGGGGGAGTGAGTAAGTGAATATTAACGCCACGCTGTTCAGCCACACAAGGGCTTTTGGTGACGGACCTCGTCATTTTGAACCATGGTCAAGTGACGAGGATAACGCCTGAGGTGGCACCCCCTCTCCTAACTACCACACCACACCAACGTTAGGACGTTTGAGCTCTCAACAAATTTAATGTGCATCCTCCCCTACACGGCGCACAGTGGGCAGATTTCCCAACCTGGCGCTTGGAAAGTCGAAAAAAAGAAATTGCGCGAGATAAAAAAAAACAACCCACAATTTATGGTCCTCATAGATTCCCTAGCCATGTGGTACAGTTTTCGTCACTACGCGAATGGAAATATTCTACAGTAAGCGGCTTACATCGAGCTTCTTTTTGCTACGAGAAACACTTGCGAGCGTCATTTTCTAGTAAGTAGTTCATCTTAAGATCGTTTCGTCTGAAAAAGATTTTGCAGATAAGCGTTTTTTTTAATACATGCCATGGGGAAGTAATTTCTTGATTTGGATTTCAAATTAGGTTCAAGTTTGATTAAAAATTATAAAAATACAGCATGTAAATCTTACTAACATATGTGGTTTTTTCGTGTTTATTGGAGTGGAACTTTTGGGACTGAAGCGGATTGTGTGATCTTAGTAACACTTAAGTCACATAGAGTACATATAGACCTTTAATTTAATACCAAATTTAGCTCCTACTTCCTGCTACTCCCAAAGTTATGATTATTTTTCAGCGTTGGCCGATGCTATTACTCGACGTGTCTTATTCAATGTATGGAAGGAAGAGCAAGATACTAGCGCAAAACTTATGTTGTTTTGAGTTTAGTTAGGACTGCAATGGACTTTGATAAATATGAGGACCTGCAGCAATTAAAGTTTAGAAAAATTGTTGAAAATTTCTGCTAGTTTGTAGAGGGAAAATGGATGAGGTGCCATAGAAATGAAAAGTTCTTCTCCAAGTCGAATGATTCGTGGTTGTCGCGGGGGAGTAAGATTTATATTTTATTATTTTTAAGAAAAATATATAGCTACTATTTTAGTGTGGTATTTTATGTTTATTTAAGCTTATAATAATTATTTTTTCAGAATTATAAACTTTAAAATGTTTTTTCTCGGTTTGTGTTTTTTCGCATTCAAAAAATACTTCCACAATTATTTACCAATCAATTCCATTTTTTCCCTGTGTCTTATATGTAATGCATGTAACAAAATTAGGGATCTATTTTGCTGTAAATTGAATACTTTAAAAAAAAAAAAAATTAAATGTGGGAAATATTAGGTTTTGGGTTGAATTTTAGCATATATATCAACATTTTATTATTTTTTTACTCCAAAACTAATTAAGGTATTGTAAAATACATCCTTTAGTGTTTAAAACATCCTCAGAAATATTACGAAAATTTCATGTCAAAAAATTAATTTACACAAAAAGAGTAGAATTTTAAAAATTTTCAAATTTTTTTAAAAGAAATTAAATTTGTAAAATTGTGTCAATAAAATGGAAATTTTTTATCTCGTATCATTTTTTAAATAAGCATTATATGAAAGGTTAAAATGTAATTTTTAAATACATAAATAATAAAAAAAAAAATGCTCAAAGGGTGCCGAGTTCTCTTAATCACTTCCTATTATCCTTTATTGTATATGTACAATGTTATGTTTGATTGCATTTGTGTTTAATCTTTAACAATTATAAATTTAATTTTCTTAATTTGCCACACTATTTCTTGTATATATTCACCCACGTGTAATTTACTGTTTCTGTTAATATCCTTAGATCCTTGTTCAAAAACTAGTTCCACTTAGCAATAATTTATTTTTGATCAAATTCAAACTGGACATAAATTAGTTAAGACCCTATTAACCTTATTTGTTAGTAAAAAACAGAAAAGAATACCCAATTTACATTACTATGATTTTAGATCATTATGAAGACTTTAAAGCCATAACATAATTTCTGTGCGCCAGATTGGGAAAACTGCCCACTGTGCGGCAAGACTTCAGCGGTATTAAGCTCGAACTCAAGATAAGCAGGCCGCGATCCGATACCTTGACCTCTAGGCTACCGCGGCCACAAATGACTCAGGGGAGAAAGAGAGTAAGTTAAAAGTGCACAGAGATCATGCGATTGAGCTGTCTCTCCCTATGTAATATTTGCACCTCCTATTTGATTTTTCATATTTAGGAAATTCGCAACGCCCCATATGACGCCATCTCTTGGATCTGTAATAATAGATATTTACCAACAAGATTTAGCAGAAATTGCGAGGACAGTAAAATGTAGAGTAAAATATGATCAGGTATAGTATTCTTTAAAATAGTTTTAAAGAAATATAGTTTTTTTAAAAAGGACACAATGAATGATATACTCCAGCGGGGGGGGGGGGTGCAATTCTTTTGGCTCGAGAGCTATATATTAGAAGAGTAGAACATCGGAGGATTACACCTTTTTAAAGTGGTTGCAAACCTGCAAGTTAATGCCAGCCAATTTGCATCTATATTTAATTTTGTTGACCTTCCTGCAAAAAAAACTGTGCCTACAACTATATGTTGACCTAGATATAAAGAACCCATTCTGTCAATTTGGAACTCTCTGCATAGGTGAGACACAAAATAACTCTTTACAGGCCACTATTTGTACATCTGATATATTCGAATGATGTGTATACTCCGTATTTAGTAAACAATAGAAACGGAACTAGTTTGATACCACGGGGCACACGCCAAGTTGTTGTTTATGTTCACCAAGATGGGCGACAACATTACAATATGATTACATTGATATTTTTGCAGTTTTTGGATTATTACAAGTTTCCAGTACTTTTTATAATTTATATTTATTATTAATGTTAATATACATTATGTAATTATTTTATTAATAATATAATATAAAAATACAATTATTATTTTTTATTATATATAATCATATAATATTTGTTATTTATAATAATTTTCTTATTATATTTATTTATAAATATTATTACATATTATGTTATTTATTTATAATTATTACGT
>BMAV01013626.1:136039-206357 GCA_019973955.1 Trichonephila inaurata madagascariensis | reverse complement strand
GTGCAACTGCATTCTGGCAGAAAAATTTTGAATCAACATCAAGTTTCTTGTGAAATCAACCACGAAAACATTTCATATATTAACAGAGGCTTATGGAGATGAAACTCTGTCTCGTGCACATGTGTTTGAATAATATAAGTGTACTTTAGGGGGAAGGAAAAATGGGGAAGACAATGAACGGGCCGGGCGCCCAAAGCTAGCATTTACAGGCGAAAACATAGCTGAAATTCGTGATATGAGTGGGTTCCACTCACATCAATGGTCAAACTATTAATCAGCATTACTATATTGAAGTACTAAGAATATTACACGAAAAAATTAGGAAAAAAAGGCTAGAATTGGGGAGTGATGGTTTGCCAATCCAGCACCAAGCCACTGCATCTGCTCATACGATCCTATCTATTAAGCAGTTTCTGATCAGCAAAAACATTACTGTGATGGGGTATCCTCCTTATTCACCTAATCTGGCCCCATGCTACTTTTTTGTATTTCCTACAGTTAAAAATGTTGCTTAAAGAGAATACATTTTACTTCAGTTGAAAAGGTTCAAGCAAAAACGGAGAATCTCCTGAAAGACCTTCCAGAAGTCTCGTTTCAGGACTGTTACCAGTAGTGGCAGCACAGAATACAGAATTGTTTGAATGCTGAAGAGAACTACTTTGAAGATGATAATGTCACGGAGAACTGATTCTGCACGTACAATGATTTATTGAACCAGTGTCGTTTTTTTTGTGTGTCACACCTCGTGTGCATTTATAAATTTTCATCGCTCTGCAAAATTAAATTTTGTTTCTACAAATTCTCTGGATTGTGAAAATGTATGCGATTAACAAATAGCTAAATTAAATGGAAACATATTTGCTTTTCATTTCAGTTTTAAAATTGTTTATAGATACCTATTCTATGAAAAATATTCATGAAATCATTAATACGAAAAAAAAATATTATCTAAATATTTTGATATTGAAAGGAAACGATGCATTAAAATTAATAACTAGTTAGAAAAAAAAAACATAAGATTTTTAGGTCAAAAAAGAAAAATTCTATTTCGGTTACTTTTTATTAAATAGTTACATTAATATAAATATGTATACACATAGGACAGAATCCCGATATTAAGTTACAAAATAGAAAGCGATTTTCCATTTTCCTTCTATATAGAGTGCTGGACTATTCGTTTTGTTACTATTTATTCATAAATTAAATTAAATTTAATTATTCTATTAAAATAGTAAAGTGAAAAAGAAACCACATTCTCAGAAATTAGGGCATTCCAGGTGGGATTCGAACCCACGCCCTTTGGATTAGCGTTAACCATCGCGCTACAGGGACGCAACGAGCGATTTTCCTTTTTATAAAAGGTGTTGGACTATTTTTGTTTGTTACTATTTATATTCATTAATTAAATAGAAATTTGGAAAACTGTATTAACATCATGTGTCATCCACTACAAGTTTAGAAAAATGTATTTGAATTTGAACGGATGAATAGAAAGTATTTTATTAACGATTGAAAATTTGAACAATGTACGTACTTACGTATGTACGTACGTACGTATGTATGTATGAGAGAGAGAGAGTATTAACTAATGGTAGGAATTGAAAAAGATTAGTTAGTTTTATTTAAAGTCGCACTGTAAAGCAGCAAGAGGATTATTGGCGACGAACTCGTAATTTTGTACCTCTATCAAGTGAATTGGACGATACCTTATCAGACACTCCCTCTCCAAGCTACCACGCCGCGACGACGGGAGGACTTTGAGTCACGACAGATTTAACTTGCATCCGCCCTTCTACACACCAGATTTTCAGTGCTACTAGGGCTCCAATTCATGACACGTCAGCCACGAGTTCTTGATCATAACCATAAGGATACCACGGCCACAAATATGGAAATAAGACTCTTCAAAAAATAACCAGATCAAAGAGAAACATTTTTCTTCTCTACTTTTTCATTCCAAAAACACAAATTATGGAATCTATAAGCCAAAATATTAAATTCTCAAGATATATCTTTTAAAAGAACTTCAACCGCTAAAATAAAATATACTGCTTATAAAAAGAAATAAATCATTGTTTATCTCATGGAAAGCATTTATTCCACTCCCTCCTTCCACTTTTATGGAATGCATTTTGAAATAAAGCACTAGATCCATAAGAAACGGATTATATTCACCTAATCTTTTTATGCGGCATCGCATGCATCTCTTGCAGTGGATTTTATGTCTTTTAAAGGGGGGTGTTTACTTTTCCGTAGGAAAGAAACCGAATACTCCCGGTAATTCGAATCTTCCACTCCCGAAACATAGGAAAAGAAAGAAGAAGCCAATGTGAAAAGAGAGATCCAATAATAATATTGCATTGCAAAGTTTGGAATGCTAACGCGTGTGAGAGTTTGAGTTTTAAATAGTAGAATATATTTGAAACACTAAAAGTTAGGAGACCATAAAAAAATCAACAGTATCTCTCTGTTTGTATATATTAGTACATGTCTTTTCATAATTTCTTCCAATGTTTCGAAGCACTATAGTAAAAAGGGAACTAGTTTGATATCACGGAGCACGCGCTAAGTTGTTGTTTATGTTAGCCAAGATGGGCGATAACATTACAATAAGGTTACCTTGATATTTTTGCAGTTTTGGAATATTGCAAGTTTTCAGTACTTTTTAACTGATATTCATTATAAATTTTAATNTTCTTCCAATGTTTCGAAGCACTATAGTAAAAAGGGAACTAGTTTGAAATCACGGAGCACGCGCCAAGTTGTTGTTTATGTTAGCCAAGATGGGCGATAACATTACAATAAGGTTACCTTGATATTTTTGCAGTTTTGGAATATTGCAAGTTTCAGTACTTTTTAACTGATATTCATTATAAATTTTAATTCATACCATGTAATTATTTTATTAATAATATAATATAAAAATACAATTATCATTATATGTAATTATAATATTCGTTATTTATAATTGTTTTTTTATTATATTTAAAAATATTATTACATGTTGTTTACTTATAATTATAAATTAAGAACGTAATAATTATTTTGTTATTCATTTATAATTATAAATATGTTATTTATAATTGTTTACGTTATATGAGTATTCTTATGTATAACTTTCATAATATTACAATACGAAGATCATTCTTTTTTATAATTACTATTAAATTATAATTATTATATATAATAATTATTATTAAATCATACTTTATGAATATTATATATAATTACTATCAAATTATATTATATACTGCGTGATATTTTTTCGTTCATGTTACTTTTTATTATATTGTATTGTTATTCATTATTTATTGATTCACCTTGGTTATTCTGTCTCTTTCTATATTCTTCTTTTGAAATATATTTCATTGCATTTCTAAACAATTCTTTAAAATTATCTTCCTGACGATTTGATACCACTAGGCCGCCATCTTGGATTTCATTCCAGCGAATAAAAGCGCTCCTTGGCGTGACTCCTCTATCTCGCCATCCAGCGATTGGCGCCTTGGCCCGTCATATCAAACTAGCACCGTAAAAAGACTAAGAAGAATACAGTAAAAAAGAGCATTTGAAAAAAAACAGAATCAATTCAAGCTTTATTTACAAAACTTACAGGTGTTTGATGTGTGAAACGTTGGTTACACGGCATATGCCAATACCATAGTTCAGTTCCGCGCGCGCTTTAGTAACTGGTACTATCAACGTTATTAACGGCACGTGTTATTCTTTCCATGTAATTCGAAAACTTTATCTTCCAAGTAAGACCTAATTTTTGTATCCCTTTTGCCTCGTGGTGAAGCAGAACTGCATGATAGAATAATACGTGCTATCAATAACGTTGATAGCGCCATGGTGTAGTGTGGCAAGAACTGGACTATCGCAGTGAAATATGCCGTATGGCCAAGGGTTCACTCATAAAGCACCTATAAGATACGTAAATAAAACTTGAATTGTTTATGTATTCTTTCAAATGTTCTTTTCAGCTGTAATCGTATTTGTTTTACTACAGCACTTCGAAACATTATAAATAACCCTGTATATTGAGAAACAACGTGTGTTTTCTCTGCAGCATTTCTCTCCTTGAGGGAAAATTGAGTTTTACAGAGAAAGTTTGCTTCCCAGCATTACCTTGCATTCACACTCAGCTAAGCAAGACTTTACAAGACAAATACAATTCAACATTTAGAGGAACAAATTAAAGTAAATTTTAGTTAAATACAATTCGAGATCGGACGGTGAAGGGGGAGGGGGAGGTCCTAACTGGTTGGGATCCGGGCTCTCTCTGATGTTACAAACAGTGGGTTCCCAATTCACACTGCCGATATTCATGTGTTCACAGCATAGCGACATCTATATTTCACTCTGAGAAATATAGCTTGCGTTACAGATCGAAATTTACGGTTGTGCGTTATACGCCGAATACAAAAATGATAGAATTAAAAATTGATAAACAGATAATCATAATAAAAATAGACTTCTACATTGATTGGAGAATACTGTTTATTTAAAAAAAAACTTACACGTATATTGAACTTATAGGGTTGTAGTTCTAAAAGTATATTGTTTTTTCAAAAGCCTGGGATAATACCTCGAATAAATGATTGCAAAACATAAGAACATTGCACACGTACATTTCAAGTTTCTTCGTTAGAAAGAGGGTGCGCGTTACACGGCGAATATACCAAAAATTAAAAAATGCAGCTTGAAAGTGTACCGGATTGTACGGTAAATTTGAGGGTTCACTATGCTGGAATAAATTGCAATATCATTATGATATAGTTATATTGCATTGTAGTACGATATAATATATATTACTGAACTTAATATAATTACAATACAATAATATTACAGGATTTAATATAATATGTGCATTAATATAACGCATAGGGTATTCATATAATGTATGACAATTTAATATATAGAGCGTAAACTAGTGATTCTCAAACTGTGGGGTGCCCCCCCCCCACTAGCACTAAGATGGTGTGATAACATTAACTAGGGGGCAGGGCGCGAGTACAACAAAAAGCCGAAAATAAAAGATAAAATATTGTTTTAAAAAATTATTAATTTACCGAAAAGAAGCGTAATACAATATATATATATACATTCTGATACCATAAAAAATAAACACTGATGTAACATACTTACAAATGTAGAAGGGAAAGTAACACATAATATACTTATACTATTATAAGTTATTTAAAATATCTTTTATTTAAAAGTAACATATACAAAATTTAATTGCATTTTTGATAACTTGTACGGTTTAAAATTAATATATATAAGCTGCTGTTTGTAAAAAATGCAATACCATGAAGGTAGCATCAGAATTAAATTAAATTTAATGTACAAACGACTTGTATTAAAACAATATTAAGCGTCCGAAATCAGTATTCGGCGTTGCCACCACGAGCTGCAATAAGTGCTGCTATAAGTCGTGGCATGGAGTCAGATTTTGAATGTCTGCTTGTGTGGAAGAGATTTCCATATTCCAAAAGTTCGTCTTTTGAAGCTGCAGGACGCGGATCGCGAGCCACACGCCGAGCAACCAAATCCCATACGTGCTCAATAGGTAACGTATCTATTGAATAAGCAGGCCAAGGAAGAAGTTGAATGTGTTGGGCTTAACACAAATCTTGAACAGTATTTGCAACATATGGGCGTGCATTATCCTGCTGAAAGATGGCTCTTGAAGGAAGGGAACGACTTCGGGCTGTAGCGCTTTACGGGCGTACCTGTAGCTATTGAGATTACCCTCAACTCGTAGCAAATTGTATCGTCCAGGATACGAAATCGCACCCAAAACCATAACGCCGGGTGTTATGCCACTATATCATTCAATAACGCACGATAAGGCAGCGTTCACCGGCATAGCATCTAACACGAGTGCATTTATCATGGTCCAAACAAATTGAAGCGGGATTCATCTGAAAAGACAACTTGGTGCTAATCAGCGTGTCAGGCTCTGTGCTCATGAGACCATTGCAGACGCAGCCTTCGATGGTTTGCCGTGAGGGGGATCCTGTATAAAGGCACCCTTGCACGCAATCCACGGTGCTGTAGACGTCGACAAATTGACGAAGCCGACATTAGTACACCTGTAGCAGTAGAACGACGTGCTGTCAACTGCCTTTAGGAAGCTGTACGGTCATTCACCACCACGCGGAGCAGGTGTCGATCATCACGCGCTGACGTCACCTTCCGTCGCCCACCGCCAGTGTTTCGAGTTGTTCGGTTGCTCGTCGGTCCACTGCTTCCAAACTCGCATCACTGTGGAACTGTCCGCTGCACACAAGCTCCTATCACGCGATAGGAAAATCCTCCTTCTCGAAGACCGATAATCCGCCCCTGTTCAAACTCCGTAAGTTGTTGCAATTTCTCCTTATTTTATTATGGAGGCATACTTAGGTCTCACTAACCGTTCGCCTCTAACAAATAATCACTAACTATTTTCAACGTCCCTCTACAGCCCTCTATTTATACGATTTCAGCATCAGTTCAGAGGGCGCTGCGCATGCCACCCATGCGCGGTGGCTCGAAAACTTTACTATTTTAAGTAAAATCCTATAATTGATATTTGCTGCAAAATTTATTTAATTCAGATGATTCTATCTTGATGTTGTATTTTTTTACAAACAGCAGTGTATATTGTATAGTAGCTTTAGCTTGGCAGTACATTATTAGTGCATTCAATTGTTTTTATTGTAGGGAGCAGGGGTACGGATAAAATTAAGATTGAAAATTGGGCCGTACATATTGAAAATTCGAGAAGCACTGATGTAAACTGATGTGCAGTTATATACCCTCTTGTATAGTTATATGTTAAAACTGTCATTGTGTTCGTTATAATTGTTAGTTAACTGAACATCAGAGGTGAATTCCGTTGTTTTAAGGCGATTGCCTACCTTGAAAATGTCGTTTTTTGTCTACATAAGGGATTTTTTTAATTTCAAAATCTTATAGTTTGAACATTTTTCTTCCCAAAACAGTTTTTGTCTTTCCTTTACGAGAAATAGAAATAAAGTTATAGTGATTTTAAAAGACATTACTCTATGCAAAAGGGCAGTAAGATAAAACTTTAAATGAGTTTTTCTCAAAATTATGTTTTCGAAAGAAACTCTTTACTAGATACGTGATATCTTAAGAACCAAACCAGATAACATTTTGAAATTTTGTGGGAATATATGTTTATTATACTATTTTTCATAAAGTGGACCATAAGTTTTGTTGTAGGCTAAATATTTTTTTCATTTAGGTAGTTTTTATAGAGAAAAAACTTTAAAAATATCAAAATTTTCATATTATGTATAATTGTCTGTAATTTATTTGTATTTTAATATTTCTCTTAGATTTTGGTTCATTTTGAAGAGCACCATAATATGTATGTTGTGTATAAAGAAATTTATGATAGTTGTATTAGAAATTTTCTATACGGTTTTACCCGTTTTAGTAAAAGTTTGGTAACATTTCCTTGAAAACAACCAATTTTTCTAAAAGTACAATATTTATTTAAAAATAATTTTATGTATTTACATATTTTTTTTATACTTTTTCTCTTCCTAAAAGCACTCAATTTGTCTCAAAAATTTGTTTTTATAAAAAAAAACTGGGTCCGAAGGTAGGCTACACCTTTAAGCAAAGATAAAACTTATTTATAATAATGTAGCAGTAATTCCAAAAAACAAAAAAGCAAAAGAGGGAATATGAAAACTCCATGCCTAATATCAGGTTTAATTATTATGAGGCACTAGCATTCGGATTTTCTAAAAATAAAATTAATAATTCGTTATAGGATTTAGATATTTTAAAATTGAGTATATTCCTCATAAATTTAAACTACATCAATTTGAATTACGAATGTTAAAAATACTTTTAAAGATAAACATTTTTACTGTAGATTTTTTAATTATGAGTACGATTCTTTTGGCAAAAAGGAATATATATGTAATAGATTGAAGTAGTGTTGGCCGGAGTGGAAGATTATCAATTTTGATTAAATAATGACGTCTTCAAAATAGCTTTACCTCCTTTATTATGAACATAATTACGTTACGTTAACCTTGCATAGACAGCGGCGTTTTGGAGGACACAACACAAAGACAAAAAAAGCAGCAAGTATTTGCACTCTTAAGTGATGGCGGCAAGCAGAGAAAGAGAGCGCGATTACGTTGAATAGGCGTTTTCCTTTGGGCATCTGATTGGCTAAAATGCGCGGGCCACGGCAATCGGCTTAGCCGATTACGATTAAGATTACAACGTTTATTTTTAAACCTAAGAATTAAAAAAAAAAGATTTATAGATCATTAAAGAGTTAATTAAAAGTATGTTAGAGGGAATTATTACATATGTATATATATTTAACGTACGCGCGTGAGACAGAAAAAGAGAGAGTTGCCAATTTTTTAATAATTTAAATAAGTTTTTTTAAGAGAGTGAGTATGACTTATTATAACCGTACTAGTAACTGACTGATAATGGTGAAAAACAAGTTCATAATATGTGTGATGGTCTTTTAGGTGAGGCATCTTTCCCGTGATCGTGATGTCATACAAATCATCCCAAGGTTAAGCTGCCATTACTTGTACGAGGCTTTTAACTTATTTATTCATACTACTACGCTTCCTGTACGGCACGTTTTGATACTAAATAATGGTTAAATTGCTCTGAAATTTCGGTACTTTGAATTTGTTTTACTTATTTATTTCTTAACAATTCGTACGAAATCCTTGAACAGCTTTTAATTTAAAGAAAAAAAATTAAGAGCATTGCGTGCTATACCTATTCTACAAAGAGTTCAGTTCTATTTCATTACAGAATGCATTTGGACGTTCACACACATACACACACACACAATTTAATTTATATGAAACTTGCAATTTAATCTTAGAACAAATTAAATTTCGAGTCTGTTTTTTTTTAGCTAACGGGCATTTTCTTAAAAAAGTATTAATTTATTACCAGTGGGGCAGTCAAGGAAGACGCGAATGATACATGGTTATTTAGCGGAAAGAAAAATGGTCTTTTTATCAGAAAAAAAGAAAAAAGTCGTCTCAGATTGTCTCGGAAACTCTTTCTTCTGTGCATATTAAAAAATCACACCAACTCTAGAGGGGGAAACGCATTTTCGATGCTATACATTTAGAATAACTTGGAGCTATAACTTTTTCTAAATATAAATTGATTTATAATTCGCTACAAAACATTTTTAATTTTCATATATGAACTCACGCTCGAAATTATTTTTACTACCCCCAAAATAATGATATCCAATAAAATATATAATCGATGCAATCCAATTTTACAGGGGAGGTGTAAAAGGCAAGCCAAGTTAACGTTATTTAATTAAATACAATCAAACGTTTTTCCGAGTGAGAAGGTTAGTTTTTAGAGTAAGACTTTTTACACACACACACAAAACGTTAGTTGGCATTTAACCTGTTTTCTGTGGCACTCCCGTTTGAGAGCGTGCAATATGTGTATCACGGAAAAGACGAATATATTCACCGATCACAAAGTATCGTTGTTAAAATATATGATAAAAAAGAGGGGTTTATTTTTTAAAATTACCAATTTTATTACTAATCCTTATTTATTTGGTTAATATAAACGTATATTATATACATTTTACACGAAAAATGCAAGAAAAATTTAATACACATGTAAAGGCAAAAATTTCAAAAAGATCGGCACAAATCAACTTTTCCCCTTTTGCCTTTGTTCTTTTAGGCTAACATCTAAAAAACATTATCGCGTATAAATAAAGAATTTAAATTCTCTTTCAGCAGGGGGCTACAGGGACGCATGAGTTCATTTTTAATTTTTCATATTTATTTATTTATTTTTTTTTCAGTCTGGCCTCGAAATATTCTAAGCATCTTGAAATGGGGAAATGTTTTTTTTACTCAAAAATTTCGACTTAAATAGCCAATGGTCACTACTTTTTACGCAAGACTCGTTATGACACGAAATCTTCTCTATGACGAGTATACTCGTTAGTCACAGTTAACCAATTAAGAATATTTTGTTTTATCCATCGCAACTTGAAGCCATTTCCAACAAAATAATTCTAAAATTACCTACCAAACATTTTATACTTTTCAATTACTGCTTTATCTATTAAATCATAGAAATAGAACACAGAATTTCTGATACTTGGTGAAATTGGCAGCAACACACTAAAAAATACAATTTCAAATAGTCCTGTCTCTAACGAGGTTCGAAACAACCCCAGAACACCCCCACTACAGAAAGGAACGGCTCTCATTGATTCATCCATTCCCTCGTTCGACCACCCCGCAGGTATCGTCTGCATTTAATTGCCCCCATCACCAACTCTTAATTAAACACTGCCCATTCCCTCTCCGTAATCCCCGCGGCCCATCCCGGGGTCATTGGAGGGGCTGCTCCTAATCGTAATGTTCTGATAGTGTTCGAAGGGTGCTTTGCAACACACCTATTGTCCCTATCAGAAAAGAGGGTTGGATCGTTGAATGGATTCTAGAAGGGCGTTTCTCAGATACTATGGGTGGAAATTGAGCTCTATTTTTGTTTGATGTTTTGGGGGTAGGTTTCGAGCATTGCATTTACGTCAAATATATTTGATTTAATTTTGTATTGTTAATGGAATTCTAGACCCCCGGAGATAAGGTCTATACAAGAAAGTGGTTACTAAAAGGCTTAGTTTCTCTCATCTACGAAGATTTTGAAGTTTAGTTTTGACACAACACACAAAAACCTTAAATAACTGGATTAGTCTAAATTTATTGAAAATAATGTACAAATACCTTTTAATTTCCTTCAATATACTCCCCTTCTTTATTATATCTGCAGACGAGATTTCCACCGTTCAGTGGAAATATTACTTATTGAGCTGTAGTAGTGCTACAGCTCAATAAGTGTCACCTTCAGTAAGTTTGCAGTTTTTTCCTTCACCTCACATCAACAGATTCAGAATATGTTCCCTTCAATGCAATTTTCAAGTTAAAAAACGGGCAGGAATCTTATGGGACGAAAAAAGAGCTCGAGCACAATAATGCTTTTGTCCACTCAGAACTGTTTTACAGAGAGTGTGCAATGTACAACAGGCCGCTGTCTTGATCCAGTTTTTCGGTACCACTTTTGCACAAACTTTCAGAATATGCAAATTTTCAGCCAAAATTTTTCATATTGTCTCTCTGCATCTCGTATTATCTGACACAACATCCAAACACTCAAACGTCGATCTTTTCGCAAAATTTTATTAATTTTTTGTAAAGTTTTCATCGATGACACAGGTCGACCAGGAGGTTTATTACCTTCAAAAGTCTCCCGACCTTCAGAAAATCGTTTCTGCAACTAAAAAATTTGACCACGTGAAATGCAGTTACATCCAAGCACTTCTTTTTCAATTCCTACACTATTAGCTCACTCTCAATATATTTATTTATCTTGTTGGAATTTTCAATCGTTCATAAAATACATCTTAAAGCGCTCCATTGAGCTGAAATTTTATATACACGATTATTTTGGAGGACAATACAATAATTTTATTATATATAATTAATAAAAATTAATTCATTAATACTGAGTATTCAAAGAATTACAAATACAGCAACGTTGGCATCATTTTTGGCGACTTGTGTCAAAACTTGAAAAGGTTTTTTCCTCATATTTTAAGGCGCTCATCTGTGCTGAAATTTTCTAAACACTATTGTTTGGGGTAAAAATACGATAATTTAACTATAATTAAAATTAATTGACTGAAACTAATTATTTAAAGAATTACAGATGCGGCCACGTTGGTTTCATTTTTAGTGACTTGTGTCAAAACTTGAAAAGGTTTTTTTTCTCACGTTTTAAGGCATTCAGTTTCAACTGAAATTTTATATACACAATTGCTTAGGATGACAATACGATACTTTAATGATAATTAACAAAAATTAATTAGCACTTGATTCTGTCCTATGTATATACATATTTATATTAATTGTAACTATGTAATAAAAAGTAGCTAATATAAAACTTTGTTGATCTCAGTAGGAATTGACTTAAAAATATTTTTTTATATTACTTGTTAACAATTTAAAACATTAAGTTGGAGTTTGATTTTATTTCATGAGGAATTTCAAATGTGTGTGCGCAGCTCGATTTTTTGAGTTTATTCTGATCGCGGCGCTTCGACTTGTCGATGTTTTACTCTCGAACCAGGATAAAAAAACAAACTGAACCAGATAGAGGGATGGAAAAATGTGCCACCATCCCCAGAAGGATCAAGGTCAACTGAATTCCATTCCTACTCCTTCGTAACACGGCTAGGGAATTTTATTGTCACACCTTGTACCATTTAGCAGTTTTTGGGGTAAGTAGGACTCGAACTTTCAGACAAAGTTTGGAGGTTTTGCAACATTTCATCATAGGTTTTGAAACCGATAACAGAGCTATAATTGCTAATGACCTCTTCATTTTAATAACCTTAGCTTTCAGATTATTTAGGAGCTATATTTACATAAACTGAAATTTTTGTAGAATTTACTATAACATGAAAGACTCAAAATCAGAACTCTTGTAGTTCACTTTCTCGTTTAAAGCAAACTTTCCAGTTTATCCTATTAAAAAAAAGCAGTGGTTTGTTTACCTGCAACTTTAAAAGCTGTCCAAATAATCGTCACTCTTTATTTAAAAGAATATCGTTTTCTAAGAGGTATGTTTTAAAATACCATCTTTTTTAATAAAATGAAAAACCCGAGGACAATTTCTTTTGCAACTTTTTTTTTGCATAAAAGCCTAAGTTTGAACTTGTTTTGATTTTTAGTATAATTTCCGTAATTAAGTTCCTTATCATACAGCAGGGCTCCGCAACCTTTTTATAGCCGCGGACCGGTCAACGTTTGTTAATTTTACCGCGGCCCGCTGAGGAGGAGGATATTGGTTGTTGAAATTTTAGACTGTTTTGGTTTAATAATTTTAATTTAAGTGTATTTAATCGTGTGACTGCTGAATAAAATATAGCTACACCAAAAAATGAATATTAAGGGATTTAACAAGGAATATAAAGTGATTTTCATAAAAAGTAGCCCAAACCCAAGAAAAATATACCACAGTAAATAAAAGACAAATAATTTAATGTTTCTTTTGCGGGCCGGTAGTATTTGATCCGCTTACCGGGGGTTGCAGAACACTGTCATACACAGCTTCTTCCTTCCTATTAGTATAAATATTCCATAAGTTCAGAATAAATACATAATAAGTGTATTTTAATTAGAAAAATATTATCTTACACTAACATTTCATATAGTATTATAAATATAATATAGTGCAAGTATTCTATCAGTATAAAAATGAATTATAAGTTTTATAGCATATATATAATTTAATTGTATACTATAATATTACATTGTATTGTATTATTATATTACATTGTATTATATTATTATAATACATATTATATTACATTATTATATTACATTGTAATATAATAGTATAGTATAGTTTAAAAATATATTCAAGTTTAAGTTTAGTATATTAGAACATGGTATAATGTGTAGTAACAGAACTGTGTATTATGGTATTGTCTATATATATATATATATATATATATATATATATATATATATATATATATAATGGATGTTTATATATATGAAACCGCATCATTCCAACACCGTTCAACCGATGACTATGAAAATTGGCATGCATAAGTGTATTTTTTTGTGGAAAAGATTTTTGTGCTATCCTCTTTGTTGCAGATCCCCACCATGTGGCACTACAGCATATCCCCTTCTGCACCGTTCAATCAATCGCCCAGTTGCCAACAGGGTCCCCAAAAATAATGCCAACTTGGCTCTATCGCCAACATTTCGCTGTGTTTCCATTGAATCACCATTATAATGTAAGGAAAGGCGTTGCTTGTGAATATTACAATTTTAAGATGAAATAAATACAACAATAAAAATATTAACGTATTACACATCCAGATATAAGTTATTTACTCCATTTTAAGCGTTTATTACCTAAAATTTGTAACAATGTGTTACTTTTGCTGATCAGTAGAAAGGTGTTTTGAAAAATAGACCCACAAGAGAGTTACGGGGCGTTATAAATGTAAAAAAAAAATCCTTTTTATCTGCTATTATATCTACAGACTTAAAATTTAATGAATATGGTTTTTTTGTTCAAGCTGAGATATGCAAAAAACCTTTTTTATTTGCAATTCATGTAAAATTAACTCATTAAAAACTTTTTTTAGCCTTCAATCTGTATTGTTTAATTGGTCAATTCACCTGTGCGAAGAACGGGTATACTAGCTAGTAGGGTATAATGTAGTTTAGACACAAGTATATTATAATACAGTATGATATAATGTGTAGCATTTAGAACTCTATATTATACATAAGATGGTATAGTATAATAGGGTATAGTATAGTAAAAGTATAGTAGAAAATTAAGCATAGTATAAGAATAAATAGACTACAGTGCAAATATTACTATAGTACAGTGCAGTACAAGTGTAGCAAAGTATAGTATAGTATTAGTATACTTTCGAACAGTGCAAAAGTATAGTATAATACATTATTAATGTAAAATAGTATAATTAAGAATAAATATTGTAGTATATAATGTAGAATAATATTATCATAATATAGTACAAATGTATAGTATAATATAGTATAAATATTAGTATAGTATAATTAATATGTGCAGCAAAGTATATTACATTGGTTTTGGTAAATTAAATACTCTAGAGCTGATATAGAGTAGTAAGTAGCACAGTCATATTATATAAAATATGTCTAACTAATATAATGGTACAAAAAAAAGGTATTTATGGTAAAAACTTTAAATAGTATAGACAGTGTAATACAATGACGCACACAAGGGGGTAGTCCTACGAGTCCGGACCCCCCTTCCCCAACACCCTTGATTTTTTTTTCGATTGATTATAATTCTAAGAATATAGCACGTAAAATTTAATTAAGTATTTGATATTATTAATTCATTTGTTATTAATTAATGCTAATTTATGTATTCAATAATTAGTTTTTACTGTTTTGTTCCCAAAAATCAAAAAATAAGGAGCATGATAAAGAAGGGTGACCTTTTGCCCTGGACCCTCCTTTTTTAAAAAAATTTGGTGCACTACTGGTATAATATAAAAAACCTTTTCCCGGGGGTTGATTTGTTTTTTTGCTTGATAGAATAAGATAGTTTGTATCTTATTTCCATATATCTCTAACTATCTTTAATTATTTAAATTTGTGTTCTAATAGAAATTTTATTTTTGTTTTCATTCTTAATCTGAGAGTTCTAATTACATTTCGAAGAAATTTTTTTTAAAAAAACTGGATTCTTACTCCAATTTCTTTTTGTCATTAGTTAATTATCTAGAAATTCATTAAAGAAAATACACAGGAGAAGTTTTTTTTAAATTATAAATAAATTCCAACTTCAACATATATATATATTTTTTTCTTCATCTATTTTATACTTAATGAGACCACCAGATATATAAATCCCATTATACTTTATAATGAATTCGTTAAATTTTTTAATACCAAATATATACAATAATGATCCATCAAAAAAGTTTAGTTTTTATATAAAAGTATAGTTTGTTATATAGTTACCTTAAAATATAAATTAATAATAATATTTTAAATTTCCTTTTAATATAGTTAGCAAGTCTTAGCATTAGATACTTTTTATCAACCAGTATATTTTTAATCTCTCCTTACTTATTTTTTTTCCTTCTGCTACATATAAAAAATTATCTATGATTTACGAATAATTTAAAAGCTAAAATTTCTAGTCTACCAAAATATTCTTTTTCTCATTCAGAGGTATTAAATTTTATTTAAAATATAGTTATAGTGTATGTAAAAAGATATATTGCGTGTCGTAAAATATCTCTGTGTACAGAGATTAAAAAAGAATAATTTTTTCGAACAAAAACAAAAACTTATCTTCCATGCAGCTTTTTTGACGTATTTTGGCGATAAGCAACAACAACGAAGAAAAGCAAAAAATTTGCTTTATCAGATATTAAAAATTCCCCCCCTAAAGGGCCCCGCTAATGTTTTTCCCTTCTTTGTATTGAGAAATTTTATATTTCATTTTCCGTTTTTTTGTTTTTTTCCCTTAAAAACTACTTTTTTAAAAAATTTTTAAGCATTGATATAAAATACTTAATCACGTGTAAAATATTTAATACTTTTATTTTGGGAAATATTATAAATAAGTTAGTGGTTAAATATCTTTAAAGTAAATTGCCTTCTTTTTGCTTTAGTAAGGGAATGAATGAATATTAACGTCGCACTTTTCAGTTACTCGAAGGTTTTGGGCGACGGATCTCGTCATTTAAAAAAATGGTCAAGAAACGAGGACGACACTTGAGCTGGCACCCCTCTCTCCTAGCTTCAACACCACACCAACGGAAGGACGTTTGTGTCTCGACAGATTTAACGTGAATCACTCCCCCACATGGAGGGTCTTCAGAGGTACTAGGCTCGAACTCATGACACTCCAGGCACGAGTTCGTTACCTTGACCACCAGGCTACTGCGGTCACTTCTTTTTGTTTTAAAAGTCCCGAGAATTACCTTACTTTGAGATTAATATTTTTGAAATTATTCCTGAGTTTAGCTTAGCCATATGCGAGAAATGTTGTGAGCCAAAAGGTAAACATAACTCATCCTTTTTACTAGGTGCTGCCAATGTACGTTTAAAGCAAAAGTATACAAATCACTAGTTTTTAGACTGAAAAGGCAGGGAACTTAAAAAGGCAGGCAAAGTATATTTCCAAGTTGTTTCTTGTGCACTTTAGTATGTTTCAATAACAATGACATTCAGGACAGAAATAATGCTTTAAAAAAAAGTATTAACATGAACTTTGTTTCTTAAAAATGAAAGTTATCATGGATAGAAATTTTAATACTACACATATACGCGCTCGTTCATTTTTTACTGTCTTAATCCTTACAGAACCATGAGATTGCCGAGAGTAAATATTTGAAATAGATTATTTATTTTAGTTATTTAGACGCAAGATAAATAAAAACACTTAAGAAAAATACATCGCAACGTGTAGTTTCACGTCAGGCATTTGCTTTCCTTTTCTCAAATACATTTTATTATTGCACAAAATTATACATACTGAATAACATAAAATTTGCGATAAAACAAAATATATTATTACACGGCATAATAAAAAAACAACCGGAAAATAAGTAATAGGAATACGAATACAGACCGCGAACGTTTTACCATTGTCGCCAATTAATTTCACAGTTCATTTTTAATTACATAAACGTCTCCGTTTACATAATTGCGATTCTCATTCGTTCTAATTTGACATTCTGTAAACAAAAATATGCAGATATGGTTACTATTAAATGCGACAGTAACCCATTTTAAAATAAGGTAAAATATTCCCTTTACTCATGAATGGGTTAAATTCGAAAACGACAAATT
This sequence comes from Trichonephila inaurata madagascariensis, assembly GCA_019973955.1. Taxonomy (NCBI): domain Eukaryota; kingdom Metazoa; phylum Arthropoda; class Arachnida; order Araneae; family Nephilidae; genus Trichonephila; species Trichonephila inaurata. The sequence continues at coordinate 188,913 of BMAV01013626.1, read as the reverse complement.
TATGAAATTAGAGCTTTCTAAAAAAAATAAACATATTTTAGCTCTTTTACAATATGCTGCCATTGTACGTATAAAGCAAAGACATACAAATCACTCATTTTTGGATCGAAAAGGGAAATAAAGAGGACTTAAAAAGAACATTGCGGGCAAAATATATTGTAATCTGAGAATGTGATTTCTTTTTTTCTGCAACTATTTTATATGAATAAGTAAATTTAATTAATGAATATATAAATAATAACAAACAAAAAAAATAGTCCAACACCATATACAGAAAGGAAAATGAATAATTGCAAGGAAAATCGCTTTCTATTTTGTCACTTAATATTGTTATTCTGTCATATGTATATACATATTTATGTTAATTGTAACTATTTAATAAAAAGGTAATTAAAATAAGTTTTTTTTTGTTGACCTAAGTAGTAATTGACTTAAATTTTTTTATATGTTGCTTGTTATATTAAAGGCACACTTCCCAAATTCCTAAATAATTCAGCAATTGTTCTCCATCCCTACAACCTATTATGTGTTCTTCCTTCCATAAAGTCACCTCTACCTAAAGACCAATGAGATTTCCTGTCACAAGCCCTCAGAATTGACTTGTATTAATTACCCCCCCTTCTATCTCCCCCTCTTAGGCTTTACATTCTGACCTAATTAAGCCGGGCGCATCTCCCTTTACCCAAGGGGGGGCACCGAACATCTCACATTCCCTGACCTCCCCTTCGCCAAACGATTCCCTTCTCCCCTCTGCTCCCCTCCCGTTTTGTAACAGCTACTTCTATTACTTGCGTAATTGCCGCGCTAGAGCAAGAATCAGGTGGACTTTATACGAGGCAGAGAAGGGGATTACTAGGGGTGGACAGAATACACAGAGAGGGGTGCTTCCTCGGGAATGACATGCTTCCGTCACCCTCCCTTTACATCAGACCAAACGATGACGAGGAATTGAAGAGGTGCAATTGAATGAAGAGGGGTTTTTTTTGTTTGTTTTAACTATAGAGCGATGACCATTACATTTTGTCATAGAAATAGTTTTTACAGTCTTCGATTGATTTTAATAGTGTTGGTCTTTATAATGAAGTTTTGTTCTTTTATAACACAGTTCCCTTTTTGCCTGCGAAATTTCTCTTAAAGCTAAAATTTTATTTTTAAAATTGTTTAAATATATATTATAGCGCTTCTGACATATTGTATTTGATTGTTACTTTTCAAACCCGTACATTATTATTATTATTATTATTTAATGATTGATTTCGCATATTTTAAAACTAAAACTTTTTTTTGACCTCCCTTGGGAACCCAAACTCTTTTTAAAACTCCCTAAACCCCAAGGGGGTAAGATTTTTGAAAACCCTTAAAACCCAAATTTTTTTTTCCCAAATATAATAATCTAAGACAGGCCAACTATAGAGGGAAAATCTAGAGTGATATAACGATAGTTCAAAACCCCTTTTAGGGTTTTTTAAAAAAAAAAAAAGGCCCCAAAATTTTAACGGTTAAGAAAAAATTTTAAAAGGGGAATTTGAAAAAAAGCACAAAGGAAAAAGGAAGTTTAAATTTTAAAATAAAACCAAAAGATAAAAAAGGAAAAAAAGGGCAAAACAATTTTTTGGGCTAGGATAATTGGGTTTTTTCCCATTTGGGCGGGGTTTTAAAAATTTTATATTTTGAAAAATTTTTTCTAGGCTATTTGGGGATTTTTCCCCCAAAATTTAGGGCCAAAGAAAAAGAAATTTTTAAAGGTTGGGAAAGGGGCCATTAAACTCCTGAAATTTTTTCAAAATTTATGGGTTAAAGGGGAAATAATTACGGTAGCATAAATTTAAAAATGAGGTTACTTAACATTTTTTTTAAAAACCCCAGTACGGGGGTTTTTGGCGAGGGAAACCTCGAAATTTTTGAACCGTAATTAAGTGATAAAAGGAAATAATCCTGACCAGTAGCGCAAAAGGAAAAAGGGGGGGAGGTCCCGGGGGCAAAAAATTCCCAAAACTTGTATCAGGCTCCTTTTGATTTTTTCGATTTTCGGGAACAAAAAACAGTAAAAAAATAATTATTAATAAATAAGTAAACGTAATTAATAAAACTAATCATTATTAACAAATACTTAATTAAATTTAAAACTATATACTTTAAAATTTTAAAACAATCGGAAAAATCCCAAAGGGGCTTTAGGTCCGGGCCCCCGGGCCCCCCTCCCCTTTTTCCCACTGTTTCCCCCGCTCTCTCCCAAAGCACCCCACCTTGGGGGGACTTGGGCCTCAAAAAACTGGGGAGCATCGGCCTTTCGGGGGGTCGGGCCAACCCCGATTTCCATTCCCCTCTCAAAACTTTTCCCCCTTTTAATCTCAACGGTTTTTGTCATAAATCCCCTAGATAGCAGATGTTCAGTTTTCAACAGGTTGGTCCCCGACTAAAATTGAAAAACCCAAGGGGAAAAAATAATTTTTAAATAATTCTAAATATATTATCTACAGGAAAAAAATTTAATAAATCAAAATTTTGTCCTTTGGGGTGGTCTCCACCTATAAGGAAACCCCTATTTCTGTTGAGAACTAATGCCTTTAAGGGGTCATTTGGGTTTAGGGTGGAAAATTCTCAACCGGGGGCAAACCGACACTTATTTTTTAAAGAACCCGGATTCCTTTTACCCCCCTTTATCAAACCAACAGAAAAGGCTGGCCCTTCCCCCATAATCTCCGGCCAAAGTCCATCACATTTAGATGTGACAAAGGGCCAAAAAGGCTAAATAAAAACGGGGGTACGTCCCAAACAGAAATGATTCTGCGTTTCTTGTCTCTTTTGAAGGCGGGACAAATTCTTTCCTTAAAGAGATACGAAAAGGGGAAACCCCCTATCAACTCTCCCATCAGACTCGCTCCCCGAAATTAGCTTGGACTTCTCCCAAACCCCACTATCGACCTTTTTTAAAGGGTTTGGATAAAGAGCATCGTTTAAGGAATGAGATTTAAAAATTTAAACTGCCCTTTTTTGGGGAACCCTTTGTTAAAAAAAACTCCCCCCAAAAAAAAAAGGATGATAGAGGGAAATTTTTGGGTTTTTAAAATCAAAGGGGGTTTTTGGGGTTAATCTTGCTCAATTTGTTAATACAAAGCTTTTTAAACTAGAATATCAGGTGCCAAAAACCAGGAAGTTCTATGTAAGAACTGTAACAAGATATATCTATGATGGGTTTTGTTATTGCAACGTAAAAGGATCGAGACTCAGTTTTCCGTGATTCAACTTCTACAAATGGCTGTGAATGCGATTACATATTTTTGGTGGGCCAAGTTCTGAATCATGATTTAACCATTTTGGACCATGCCACCAAGATTCCAAAGATGGTTGCTAAGATGGAAAGGTACCATGAGTAAGATGATCTGCAGGGTTATCTATCCCTGGACAGTGTGCCATTGTGAAGGAGTAGTGTATTGAAGGATTTTTGTTGTTCTGTTGAAAACAAATGTTTTCCAACGGTTGGGATCCCCCTGTATCCAACTTAAAGCTACAGTTGAATCTCTCCATTGCAAGGCTGTGTAAGAGTGCATGTTCGTTTCTCTGAAAAAGTATTGAAGTAGGCGAGATCCTAGTAATGCGGCTAAAAATTCAAGTCGCGTAAGAGTGACCCTTTTCATTGGGGCCAGTTTACTTCGACTACATATGAGATTGACCTCAGTAAAAGTGTGAACCGTGTGTCGCGCGTACAAACAAGCACCATATGCATCGCAAAACACATGGATGGTGACGTAGGAAGTTTCAGAAAACCCAATCCATCTTGGGATGCGTATATCATTCAGACACTCTAACTCATTTATCCACTTGTGCCACTGTTGTGCTACAGCTGGCGGTAATAATTAATCCCATTTAATTCCACTAAGCTACGTATCCTGGAATAAAATCTTCACAATGACAGAGTAACTGGAGCGAATAGGCCCAAAGGATCGTAAGACTTTGACATCAGCTTCAGTAATAAACGCTTTGTTACTGGCTCTTTACATGCTTCGGCAATCTTAGCTTCCACATCAATTTGAAAAACTGCTTTGTCAGTATACCATTTAACACCTAAGACTTACGTAATATCTCTAAATGGAACGTTTCCATATACCTTGTAAAATTTTTGAATTTGTCGTCCATTTGGCTAATGGTAGGCTGATATGCGATGTAAGCTGCAGCATTTCTCGATAAAGAATAATATTCAAACTGTAGGTTTCCATTAAAAAAAACACATTTTTTATTCGTGTTTTAGGTTTCGGGTTCCATCAAAATAATCATGTTCTTCTAACGCTGCCTTAATATCAGTAATTTAACGGCGCATCATCATAGTTATTTTGTTAATACATGTTGTAGTCATGGCAACTTGAAATTCAAGATGTGGATTAAATGAGTACTTCTCAAACTTTCAATATTTGCGACCCAATATTCAATCATAATTTTTGTCGCGCCTCCCTCCGTACAATAAAATTGTATTTAATTCAATAGTACTATACTTTGAAAAGCTAAAGCTACAATACATTTTTTAACCCCTTTTGTGCCATCCCCTACATAAACTCTTCCAGGGTTTTGTACCGGAGGTATAAACGTCTTTCCGGGAAAACGATTTTTCTGTGGAAAACTTCAAAAATTTTAGAAAGGGTTTGGGGAAAGCAATAAAAAAGGGCCTTTACGGGGGTTTAAAAAATTTACTTTTTTGAAAAAGGTTTTTTCTCTAGTTTTTCCTTTCATTCCCCCCCAAAAATTCACATCCCAACCTACGTGGTAAAAAGTGGTTTGGAACACATAACTATTAATCGGCAGTTAAGGGATTAATTATAAACTGTAAAAAATATCAAGATAAGTGTTAATTTTTGTACAAAATTTTGTATATGAGAAGCCCATGGGGTCCCTAGTAATTGTTAAAGTTCTTAACTTAGTATTATTATCGCCCAGCCAGTATGATGGCTTTTTGGGTTTAATCGTGGGTTCCGGCTCAAACCCAAAAAAATGGTTTATTTTTTTTCGGGGGAAGTCGTCTTTCCCTGTGGATTTCCCTCTCGAAAGGAAAGCAACACCCTTTTGTTATATGCTGGGATCATCATCCGTAATAAAATTTTTTTCTTCTGTTTTTGGGGACCACAAAATATTTCGGGAGGTCAGGTCGAAAAATCCACCATTTTGGTCCCCCCAATACGCCGCTCATAACTTTTGATTTTGTCGATTTTCATGAACAAAAACAATACAAAATTAATTATTGAATAAATAATTAGCATTAATTAATAAAATCAATTGTTAATAACAAATACATAGTTAAATTTTTAAGTAATACATTCATAGGATTATAACCAATCGAAAAAAATCAAGGACTATGGGGGGTGTCCGGACCCCTAGGACACCCCCCTTGTGAGCGCCACTGTCTGTTTGTATTGTATGCTTTCTGTTCTTCTCTTGTATTTCATGTTCCCAGGATAATAAACACATGACAACAACTACAACTTAGTATTATTAAATTAATTATCAAATACATTGTGCAGTACTGATTCATTTATAAGTGTATTACATCCGTGCAAATGTGTGTTTTATATTTTATTATGTCAGAATGTATTTTGCTTGTTTACTTTCAGTAAATTAATAGTTTTTTAAATAATCTTTTTCTCTCGACTTTTTAATATGCTCGCAGCCCTTCGTAGATTGACCATGCCCCCTAGGGGACTCGCCCCTCAGTTTGAGAAACGCTGGATTAAATAGTTGTATTTTGGGTAATTTTTAACATCAGAAGAGATATTTGATTGAGCGTCCTCTTCTCTCAAGAGCCAGTCAACAGAAGACAATTGTGACGAAGCATATCTCTTTCCCCTATTTTCCAACAGATCCCTTGCCGACAGAAGCTGCGAAAATTCCGGGAAGTTCCCTAATTGCTGGAAGGAATTTCGTAGCTGGGTGGTCGAGTTTCGGCACCTTTTTTGCCCAGCTGACCGGACTGTCAAAAAGAGGCGCCTTATCATTGTGTGTTCATTTTCCCAGAACTCGGTGGCGCCGCCGCGTCGGAGAACATACAACCGTACACCCCGCCTTGGCGCCTCTTTGGAGCTAGCGGAAACGAGACCAAATCTGGCGCGGCAGAGGGATACGACGATCAAGGGAGCCGAGACCGGAAGGCGGCAGCAGGAGGATGGGGACTGAGGCCGACAAAGAGATGAGCGGTGGCTGACTAGGAGAAAGAGATGATATAAAACGGGCGAGAGAGTCCGGATGGGAGAAAAAAGAGACTGGATCTTTGAAGGGAGCGGTTCGGCCGTCCCTTGAGCAATAGGAAGAGCGATAACGAGCCCGCGAAGTACAGCGGTCTCTTGGCTTGAAAGATCGAGGAAACCGGAGAGAGTACGGAAGAGACTCGAACTGATTACGAACGAGCCCGCGAAGTACAGCGGTCTACTGGTTGGGTAAATCCCGGAGCGGAAGAGAGTGCGAAAGAGACTCTAAATTGATAGTGAACTGTAATTAGAATATACCCTTTTATTTATTATTTTGATGATTTTCATATGGAAATAAATAGTTAGCCTAGAACTGAGTGAGATCATTACAAAATGAATGATAGTTTTTATATAATCAGATCGAAAAAATGTATAATGGAATACAATCACGTGTTCAAGTGAAGGGAAATATTAGTAATTTTTAGAAATCACGTAAGAGTGGTATTAGAGAAAAATTTAAATCGCTTAAAAACGTTTAAGCTATTAAGATTTTTTTTACAGGAATCACGAATAAAAATCTTTCAAAATATAGATTTTAATCCTTTTAAATGTGATATCAAATGAGACGTTTTGAAGTAGGGTATTCGCAATTATGATGCAGTGAAAAAAATATAACATTTAAAGTTTTAAACTTATAGTACGCTTTGTCTTATATAAGGATTTCATTTGATTTAAGACATTTAACTGGGAGGATATTTTGTTTGGTTGCGGTCATTGAAGGAATGAGGAGACTTCTCAGTGTTTTTAAGTCTCCATTTCTTGATTAAGAACAAGCGACACAAGAAGCACAACACAAATAAGCATGGTTTTAGGACAGTATACATAAGCGTTCTTTGTTCGCTCCGGATACCTCAGCTTTTATAGTTTCCTCAACCGGAAGCTTCAAAAACTCATATGATTTCCGATAAGGTCTTCTGTGATTGGTCAGAATACGTGGATGATACAATATTGCGTCATCTTGTTTTAGAAAACGCGAATTTGGCAGTTTTTTTTAAGAGATAAAAATCTGGTTAATAATATATTTTCGTTTTTGTGCAGGTAAATTAAAAATTAATTATCACGCGAAGGAGGGATAAAGACCATTATGAATTAAATAAATTACTTTGAGAAAAATTTAAATGGTGAATTGTTACATATATACACATATGAAAATTTACATCTTGCTTGAAGCTGAAAAACTTCTTACCACACATGTATTTAGGCACAACTTATTTTTTGCTCTGCATTTTATCATTCTTTTTTAATTATGGAATTTTTCCCCGAAGTGCCCTAACTGAATAATGCTAGATTCGTCAGCCAAAATCGACGCAGCCTTTCAACAGAAATTTATTCGCTATAATAACCCAAATGAAAGAATCAAAGAAATCAGACGTCTTTTATCTTCAATTTACCTAATGCGGCTCAGACAGGGAAATTGTTTCTCCATTCACGACGATCTTTCATCATCGCATTTCACTTCACTTCGCTTCTAGATCATTCGTTCTTCTTTTACGGATGGCCGATGGCCTGGCAGATAGTGTGTCATATTTTTGCACCAGGAAGATAATTCTATTTTCTTTTACCATCAGAAAACGATATTTTTCAATTTTTTTTTGTTTTTTTGTTGAGGCGCTTATTCTTTCACATTTTTGTTCGTTTCTTCGATTATTCTGGAGTAATTCCTAACGATTTCAAGTTATTTTTATTTTTAGCTTCTTTTTATTCCTTTTGTTGCTTATCCCCCTTTTTACTTTCAGTTCTAAACAAAATACGTAATTGATTCCGAACGTGATACTTTTGTCCTCTATCATGATTAATAATACTAGATGCTTTGCTCGTTCTGTAGTATTAAAACTACCAAAAAAACTTTTGATCTGTGTCACACAGCATAGCTGCATACTTTGAAAAAAGAGTTTCACAAAGCATTGCTGTTACCAAAAAATGTTTTTAATTATTTATTTATTTTTTTTTAAAAAAATTAGATTTGAATTTGTTTTTTTGTTTTATTGCTGCTTACCCCCACCACAATATTAGCCCCCCTCAGTGTTGAACAAATAATTCTTGTGACGCCCACAACAACAGGTGATTATTTGTCGCGAGAGGGTGCTAGCGTGTGTAGAGTTCAGTGTATGTGTAAACTTCGAGAGAGTAAGAGCGTATATGGAGAATGCTTGAATAAAAATTCTTTTTCTTAGAGTTCCTGTCATGTATCAATGTGTTGAGAAATTTTAGTGTAAAAAATATGTTCAGTGAACTAGAGCGCGAACACCCCCGTTAGCTTAATACTTATTACACCCAACGGATTCTAAAGCAATCGAAAACAATTTAGGAAAACAGAGAGCACGTTGAAAATTTTTAAAAGAATCTATCTCTCTATCTATATCTATGTCTATCCAATCACTCATTCATCACTAGAGTTCTGAAACTAAAAGACCGACAGATTTGAAATTTTGCAAACATATTTGTTTTGATGTGTAAAGATCCACTAAGAACAGGTTTTGTGGAAATCAACTCCAAGGAAAAGAGTGAGGAAGTGTTATTGACAAAAATTTCAGCTCTTGAACTATTAGATCCACATTCGAATCCGGCAAAAATGCTTCTTTTATTGAGTTGTAACCACTAAAAACGGGTCTTGGGAAAATTGACTCCCAGGTGGGTTTGCGATGGGTTTCGAGGGCGTTATAGGTAAAAAATTTCCTTTTTTTTAACAATAAGTCATACAGACTGGGAATTCAATATATACATGTTTCTTTTGTTGAGTAGAAATCCACTAAAAATGGAATTCGAGGTAATCGACTCCAACAGCCTGGCTAAAGGAGTGTGAATTAAAAATATACTTGTGTTAGAAATTCAAGTCCAGTTCTCTTTAAATAAAGAGGTGAGAGCTATATCCGAATATTTTTAATTACAACTGAAAATTTATTGTTAGGACTTATATAACTTAAAAATAATGTATAATCTTACAATGTCGGGAAATACCCTCCAAAGAGGATGTATAATGGCTAATGTATAAATAAAATAACAGCATTTTTTAAAACCAGAGATAAGCATTAAGCACATCGCGATCGACCGGTGGGGCCTTGGGGTTGACCGCCTTTACAAGATTAAGAAGCACATATTAAATAGACATTTGTGGAGCACCGACGCCAGCTAGACGGGAGAACTGGATTTATCAATCTATGCGATTGTGTTTACTTAAGCAAAAAATGTGTAGACGATACATTTACCTTCATTACAAGTGTACGATGACGCTTAACGCGTTCGCTACCGCCATAGGGAGAAAAACGATCATTGCGATACCATCCTTATAGATGAATTTTTCCCCACACGCTGGCTGAAGGGTAGAATGACTGTTGATGATCAGTACTTCCCATAATGGAACGGGATTGGCTATTGAGGCATCATCCCCCACCCCGCACTTCCATAGTTTGGGGCTTTTGTGTTGGTGTAATGGCCCGTGACAGAGTCGTACCCGGCAGCGAACAAATTAAGAACAAACGTCGGCTTAGATTCCTCGGTTCACACACGTTCCCTGCATTGAATACGTCCAAGCTCCGCTCTCTAGCAATCGGTCATAGTTGTTCAAGAGTTCAACTTGACAATTTTGTATTACTTGTGCTTTTGTAGTAAAAATAGCAATCTGTCATATTTTAAAAGAGACAAAATGTCGAAAACAAGTATTAAGAAATTTAAGAATATGTTTTGTTTTTCCCCAAAATTACAATTTAAACAGCCATTGGTCAATACTTTTTACACGTGACTAGTATACTCGTCAGCACACGAAATCTTGCAACTTCTTCATGACGAGTATACTCGCCAATCCCAGTTAAGGTATCCAACTACCCTAAAATCACGATTTTTTAAAAATTAACATTTTTTTATGATTTCATTTTATATGCCATCTTATTAGCTTAATAACAAGATTTTTATTTTCCCTCCACTAGAACAAAAACTACAAGCGTTTTAGTAAAAGCAGATGCCATAACTTTACAAAAGACATCAAACATTAAAATGCGTTTTACTCGAAATGTGTTTTTTTTTTCGAAAAACTCAAACGGGATAGCGATTGCTCAAAAAGTTTTAATTGGCTGAAATTTTTTACTTATGTTCTGCATAACAGTAGAAGTGTTTTGATCTTCAGATTTATCAATCACTGTTTTATTTCAAAATTTGTAGTCCTTTATGTGAATATAGTCAATGTTTTTTTAAGCAATTTCATATAATCACTAAGATAAAGTGCTCTAGTTTTCGTAAAAATTAAAATATTTCTTATCCTGAAGGTCACTTCAAACAGAAATAACTAAGTAACACATCAAAATTGAAAAAAATGCGAATTTGTTCATTTACTATTTGTACAGAGCGGGCCCCGTTTATGTAATTTTTTGTACATTTTTACTAGTTATTTCCCGTTTTAATAATAATAATTTTTTTTCTTTTATCAATTTTAGGATTTTTTCCTTAAAATATACTAAATATAAAAATCTTAAAAAATCCCCATATCTCCATTTTTAAAAAAAAGTTGTCGCAAGTAATCGGATACATTAACTGGTAAACATGCATCAGCCCCTATACACGGTGAGTCTTAAATGGCAGCAGAGCTCGAACTCACATGCCCGAGTCCACGACCATGACCACTAGACTACCGCGGCCGCTTTATATCTTATACTTTCTTCGCAAGTGTTGAGAGAAGAAGATCAGAAGAGCTTAAGTGTCAAAGAGTTAAGTTCCTACATAATTACGCTTTGAATTAATAATTATTTACAAATTAATAATTATAAAATATTCAAGTCCAATATTTCCATTAAAAATAAACAATATTTTCATAGAAATATTACAATACTTTTAAATAAGGCACAATAATATGAACTACAGTATTACGATAGACATTCATCGTAAAAATCAAAATTTAATCCAACATCTCTAAATTTATAGCTAAAAATAAATGCAAGTTAAACATAAAGTATATTGAACTTTTCCATTTTCTTCTTGTAAAACAAGTGTTTGTTTTATCATTTTACTTGTTTAGGTTCAGTGTTAAGGTTACTATAGCAACGCCGCAGACGTCATTTATATTTATAGTATCATTCAAAGCTGTAACTTTATTTTTTGATTGAGCTATACCATAACCCTCTATTGCCCATTAAATGCCAAAACATGTTATATGGGTTCGTAAAACCGACGAACGTTGACTCCTAAATGTTTCTTAATATTTTTCAATGACATTTTTAAAAACCATGTTAGTATCGATTGGAATAATTTCTCTATTTTTATCTTCCTTTTTTCCATCTTTTAAACAATTTGTATAGAAAAAAAAATTTATCATAGATAGAGCATTGTAGTTCTTTTTAAAATGTAGACTGCAATGCGTGTGCAGAAATGGTTACGAAAATTAGAAAATTTTAATATGTTCCAATACTCAAGTTAATCTATGTATGTGCAGTTTGTTGCTCTAATTTTTTTTTTAATTAAGAGCTGATTACATCTAAGGCAGTGCTTCTCACACTTTCAATATTTGCGATCCAATATTCAATAAAATTTTTCATCACCTCCTCAAAACCCATGTTTGAATTCAATAATACTATACTTTGATGCTGAGGCTACAACCCCGATTTAAACCTGTTAAGTGCCCCCAGCGTTTATAAACGTATCCCTCAGCTAAAACTTTATTTTAGCCGGACGTATATATACTTGCGAAGTAATTTTTTTGTACCCTATCCAAAAATTTCCCCAAGGCTGGAATTGCAAAAAAAGGCCTTGACGTTTTTTTATGAAGGATGTACATTTAGAGGATTTGTTATTTTTTCCCTTTTTTCCCCCCCCCGATGATCGATACCCCCCTACTAAAAGAGGGCATTGGGGAGCGAACCCGGAACTTTTAATCAGCATTTAAAGGGAAATTTAAATTTAAAAACCATTTAAATTATCAAGTGTTTTTGTTTATAAGTTATATTTGTGAAGGACCACGGGGTCACTGGTCATTACATGCGTGTTCTTAACTTAGGATTGTTAAATTAATCATAAAATACATTGTGCAGTACTGATACATTTATAAGAGTATAATATAAGTGCAAATGTATATTTTATTTCTAATTATGTAAATTTATTTTTTTGGTTACTTTCAGTAAATTAATAATTTTTTTAAATAATCTTTTGTTTTAGACTTTTCAATATGCTTGAGCCCCCCCCTGTAAGTTACCTCCCCAAGGGGGGAGCCCCCTTTTGAGAATCTGAGCCAAGGCGAAAATGAGGTATAAAACACATTGAAACACACCAAGTATGTTGTTTTCCTGCAATGATACACTACTTATGGGAAAAGTGTGTTACAGAGAAAGTAATCTTCCCAGCATTAATTTGATAAGATTCTAACAGCCCTAGAAAATGTGAGAAGGATCGAAGATTGGACACTTTTTCATGCTTGGCGAAAAATTATATTGCGAAGGAACTTTCAAGAAGTCACTGGAATCAATCATTCTAGAAATTTCCATGAGGGTATACAAAGGTCGTTAGTTTTCAGAAGTCAGTCAGTCGAGCTCAAAGCAGTCTGCGATAAGATTAAACAGAGAGACTTCCCATCGGTTTGAGTTTTACTTTGTATTTGAGTATCTACTTTTCTAGAGCGCTTTAAAGCTTGTTTGTAATGAGTGCGTTTTCAACTGCCGTAAATAGTCTGTTATAGTATGTGTTTGTGTATATACTTCAATTGGTATTCGTTTTGTCATTTGTTCGTAATTTGTTTTAATTCTAATAATTGATGTCACCAGATGCTTTTTCCCTCGCACAAATTTCCTACAATATCGATAAAGAAAAGAATTTCGGTTTTGTTTTTGTCACGCGTCATCCAACTTTTCAACAATCATGGGATAAAACTTTTGTTCAGTGAATTACAAACATTGCACTGAAAATTCAAACGCTATAAAATTACAAATAAACATCCCATTTGTATATCAGATAAATAAGAATTATTTTATTCATTCATTTATATTAGCTTCATAATTGTTCATTACTTTAATTAGTTTTTTGATTCCTGTCTATGATGAAATGAACTCATTGATAGATAAATACGAGCCAAGGCCCTTTTTAGACATGATCAATCTATATTTTTAAAAAATTTGGGTTGCTATCTACAAGATCTATCCTCTCTAACTTGGTTTTTTCCCCCTTCGTCAAATTGGCACTTTCAGCTATCACAACTCAACCTGCTTAGTAGATTATGAATAGCCAGAGAGTTAGAGAACAGGAGTTGTTTGTAGATAACATAGCCACGCTAGTAAGTTCCTGCATTATCATCCGAAATTGTAGCCGTTTATTTATTCAAAGCTATAGAAGGATTTTCCTTTTTAAAGTTTCAGAGGTCGCATCTTAATTGAGATAAGTACCCATTAATTTTTACCCTTTAGCTTGTCTTGTCTTCTTTAAATTACTTAGTACGTGGTTTAAATCTTTTTCTGAATTAAAAGGTGGCCGACAAACGTGAGAAAAATTGTTCGTTTCCCCAAATTTATGGGGAAAAATTGATAAATTTGGCAAGAAATTTACCAGTTTCCACGGTCCAAGAGAAGAAAAGGGGGGTGTGCTTTCGTTTCACGGATCTTGGGGGACGCGCGTCAGGTGGAAATGGCTCCCACTATACACCGAAATAGACCCCACGCTCTAAGGAGCCGACATGTAAGAGATCAAAGGAATTGCGGTGGGTCCGAGAAAACCGGAGGTTAAAAAGGGGGGAGGGGAGAGCTTTCGAGGACTTTTACTTGAAAAACCGAAGGGACCCCCTCAGTCAGGGTATCTGGGAGTCGGGGAATTAACGAAACCGAAGGCGGATGGAACCAAGGAGTTTCGAGTCAGCGACAGCCGGGGGAGATAACAGTAGCCGCCAAATTTGTTTATAGAAAAGCGAAGACTTTCTTAGTGAACTGTGAATCCTTTTGGCAAAAATACAGGACATTTCCCGAATTATCACTTTAATTAAAATGTTTTCGGCGGGTTTAAAATGGCCGCTATAGAGGGTCTTATTGGGACCCATTTTGAAAATTAAATTGTACTGGAATGTTTTTTCATACTTTAATAAATAGTATAATCCAGAGCTGTTTGAAGTCATTACAGTGCTAACATTTAAATTAATAAATTATTGAGAATACTTGTTTGTAATAATTTTCTGTCCGATTTAATGTCTTTTCGAAGCATGCTGCTTTCGGATCCCCCCCCAGGATTGATTGATTGATTGAATATTAACGTTGCACTGTTCAGCTACACGAGGGCTTTTGGCGACGGACCACGTAATTTTGAACCATGGTCAAGTGATGTGGACGAACACCTGAGCTGGCACCCCCTCTCCTAACTACCCCACCACACCAACGGGAGGACGTTTCAGCTCACGACAGATTTAACGTGCATCGCTGCCCTACACGGCGGGTCTTTAGTGGTACTAGGCTCGAACTCGTGACAAGGCAAGCCACGGTCCGATACCTATACCACTCGGCTACCACGCCCCCCCAGGAACCTCAACGATTAGCACTGCCTTCTCCTCAATCAACTCAAGGAAGTACCACGATATATCATATCAGCGAAGGAAATTACAAATTGAAATACAGATGCTTTTTTGAAAACAAACATTGAATATCATTATCAAACGTAATTTTCATTTAATGCTAAAATAGTTTTTAACAAGGATACTTTTTAATCGAAACGTTATATGTAAGGGTTGCTCAAGGGAAAAGTGGAGAACTTCAATAAAAATAATTACTTTATTGGAAATCAAAAGAAATCGTTCTGGGGGTTGTAACACAGATTATATCGTTTCAACCGCAAGTCTATGTTTTCATTCTAGAAAAAAATGTGGTTGAAATTTGCTCAGCTTCCTTCACTTCTTCGTCCAAACAGAAACATAATGCTGTCTTAAGTGTCGCAAAGGCCTAGAAGTCACAGGGTGACAAATCCATACCGTACGGTGGGTGTTCCAACACTTCGAAAAGGATTTTTTTAATGTTGTTTTGGTTTCACGGGAGACGTAGGGCATTTATTAGCATGGAGATCCGATATCGTTTGCTGCCCTTCTTGAAAACCTTTCACACCAATTGTTCCTAAACATTCGACCTAGGCAATGCTCGCCATATACTGTCAATATTCTTAGATAAATATCCGCATTAGACTCGCCTCCTGCATTTAAGAACCGTACTATCACGCGTAGTTTCAATCAATTTACTTTCGATTAATTTCTTCTAGCACTAACAGGTTTCACAGTTAAACACTTTAAGGAAGGAAGGAAGATTCAATCTGAGCACATTCTGTTTCTTAAGTGAGTACTTTAGCGATCACGCCCCAACGATCATCTTTGCGTAATGGCTATTACTGGTTTATATCGATATCACATCGCCACATTACCCCATGTCAGTTATTCGGCGAATAGTCGAACGAAATATACCTTATTCGTGGCGAGCGTGTGAGCAGTTGCGTCACTTTGTAGCTTGCGTCGTTCGTGCCTGACGACTTGTGAGTTGGGTCATGTGTGAGACGGCTTTGTGTGACGGCTTAATTGCGTCATGTGTCTGACGGCTTGATTGCTTTTGCGGTGGATAGATGGCACCACGACTGCTGCTCGCGAAGGGTGCGGCTCTCTTTGGACGACCAGGGTCATCAATGAAGAAGGAAGATTCAATCGGAGCACCTTTTATTCCGTAAGCGAGTACTTTAGCGATCACACCAAAATGATCGTCTTCATGTGATAGCTGTTACTGGTTTATATCGATATCACACCGCCACACACTGTATGCGGTGCACCCTTCCTACGTCCTTCGTGTCCCTGTTTGGTGGCTGCGCTATAGCTGCACTTATTCTGAACGCAATCGCATGGGCAACCCTTATATTTATTGTTGTTAATTATCTATCATTCTACTTATTTCTTTTTCTATTGTCCTTTTTTTTCGTTAGGTACTATTGCCATTTTCTGTGTGATAATTTAATATCTGATGTAGTTGAAGGCTGTATAAATCATTAGAAACAGATAAAAGTGAACACCTCTTCTTTCATAAAAAGCAAATTCAGTAGAAATTGATTAAAAAATTGCAAGCATAAGAAATCAACACTGAATATAATTAAATATCGTATTAAAAAAGTGTTACTTCTTAACTCTAAAAGAGGCAACTGGAAATTGAATTTTGCAACAAAAGTATTTTTTCCTGTTCATTTTCTCGTGTCTATTGTTATTGAAGAAAGTAATTTATATTTTTGCAAAAATACTTAAAATTGATTACTTTTCAGTTTAGAAATTGTGAGAAGCGAACACATTATTCTGAATTAAAATATATATTTTTATACAATGCATGATTATATGTATGGAGTGGTTTTTAAACTTATTAATATGTATAAAAGAGACTCCGAAAACTCTTTTTTTTCACTCTCTCATAACTACCTTAAAAAGTTGTGTAGTAATTGATACAATCTGTGTACGTAAGCAGTCTCAAAAATGATTTTATCAAAAAACCCTCTTTTTTAGAATTTAGAGGAAAAAAAAAACTTAAGTGAAATTTGTATTTCAGTGAAGAAGGAGATCCGTTAAATGAGAGCTCTTATCAGAATTGAATTAAAAAACTTCATTCTTTTTTCCTTTTCTTTTGCGAGATTAAATAAAAATAATAAAACATTTGAGAGAGATGCAGTAATGTCGTACTATTTAAAATTTAATATTTTTACAGGCTTTAAGATTGCATTAAAAATAATACTTATTTAATTTAAGAATATCATACTTAATTCGAGATGAATACTTAAATCAAATACTTATATAAGACTTTTTTTTGTATCTCCAAAAACACTTAGCAAATATTGTAAAAATATTATTGATTTTGAAAGTGAAATATTCTTATAATTAACAATTTTACTACTCATATTTAAAAAACAATTTTTTTAATCGCTAAAAAAGTCATTATTTTAGCTCTTACTCAATTACTCATTTTTCAATTAATTGTTGTGATTCACTTCTTTCTTCAATAAGGAACAATTTTAAAAAAATCTACACCTTTGAAAAACTTCTTTTTAATGTTCTATTCAATGAAATATTTTTTTCAAAAAAAGTATCATAGTCCCTTTGTGATAAACAGTTTTTGGAAAGTTTTACACTACTAAACTAATAAATATATAAGTAGTAACAGTAGTTAAAATAAATAATTCAAAATCGCTGAGTTGCTAGCTTAGTTGACGATCTTGTCCTTCGATCGTGGATTTTTCTTGTTAGTAAGTTCCAAAATTATGTAGAGAAAAACTTTAATGATTATCTAAGCTTTTATCGCAGCTGAAACTGGTACAACTTTTAAATGGCGTTTATAAATTAGTTAATTAAATTAATAGGCTTTAAATAGTCACAGTTTCGCCACATCTGGGTAAAATAATGAAAAGTAGAAAATGAGGAAAAACATCAAGAGTAACAAAATCATTCAAAAGTAAAACAAAATTCATTTAGGTATTCATTTTAATGAAAAGCTTGACTATAAATTATTTTGATTTATTTATATCTAATTCGATCATTTTATCTTAAATCATTTTAAATTTTCAAAAGAACAATTGTTGCCACTCTAATAAGTTCGACAATTCCTGTACGATAATATTTTATGTTTGGCTTCTATTGAATATTCACTTTGAATCTGGCAACAGAATTTTAGTTAAGTAAGTTCATGGAATATTTATTCTCAGTAGGTCACGTTTACGCTTAGAAAATAACTGTGTGTTGTGTATAATATTTTATGTTTACGGAGCGTGTGCTCAAATAATTCGTTCTTTCATGTGTATAGCTTCATTAAGTCATAAATGTAAATAGCCTCATTTAATCCTACGTGTAGTAGAAAAATAAAAGATATTGAAATCGAAAAAGAATAGGTTCTCGAGTCATAACAACGTTTCAGAAATTATTCAATCAACTTTCTATTATTTGTTTACTTAGAAAAATTGTTAGCGAAATCAAATAGCTTGATGTTTCTAAGAATAAATCAATAAAATAAGCATCTCTTAGATGCTAGAATAATATTCTTGTCACATCATCTCACAAAAAAGTTATTTTCAAGATCGCAAAATATAATGTCGTTGCCAAGCAATTTTATACAAAATAAAGAAATAAATATAATAAAATGTCATTCAAAAGTTTGATAAAATTAAATAAAAGTCACGTGGCACTAATTTACAAGTTTTAACTTTTTTTTTAATTTTGCTTTTGATACATTAGAGTAAATTTGGTACAAAAATAATATGAATACTACTTTTATTAAATTTAAACACAACTCCTGATTTTGTTCAGATTGGAACAGTTTTCTTTCCAAAGCACTATTGTAATGAAAATTAACACTGTAATACTAAAATGATGCAGTTTTCTGCATTAAAAAGATCAAAATTTTAGAATTTTAAACTTTGATATTTTTGATTACTTTAAGAATAATTGAACTTTTTTTCAACATAAGATTAATGTCAAACATTGTAGGCATATCTCAAACATAAGTTAGTAACTTTTATCATTGAAAACTGTGGAACCTTTTTGGAATAAGGGTCGAATAAATTTTTTCGCTTAATTTACTGATATTGACTTGGTTTTTAAGGATTATGGTAATGATTTAATGATAATGATTGGTAATGATTTAACAATGATTGATGATGATTTAATGATAATGATTTGATAATAATAATAATACGATAATGATAATGATTAATGATAAGAATTATCAATAATGAAAATGATTTTTAATAATAATGATTGATAATATATGATGCCCAGTAATGATATAATTTAATATTAATAATGATTAATGATGAAGACGGTATTGATAATGATTGATAATGACAATGATGTAATAATTTAGTATTAATAATGATTGATAATGAAAGTAATTAATGGTAATTATGATTTCTTCAACATATTGTTACAAGAAACTGAATTTTATCCAGGAACTCGACGTTATTATCCAGTACAACGCCTCGAAATAATAAAAATAAAGTGCAATTATATTTTATGTGATAAGAATATGAATTGTTTTTGTGATGGACAACTTTACAGTGTTTTTATTTCGGGCATAAAGAAAAAGAATATCTATCAATTTTAATCTATAACTAGGAAATATTGCAACTTGTGGTCACTTTCATGTGATAGTGCCTTTTACAATTTTATTCAAAGTTAGTAAAACATAAATGTAAAAAAAACACATAAATGAATTTTAAGAAGACATAAGGTTCTAAATAGTCATTTTTAAGGAAAAAAATAACCGAGAAAATAAAATAAGCAATTATATTTAACATTAATAACAAACTACACCGATTATTTTTCAGCCATTTAATGACTTTTCTGTATCTGTATTTTCCTCAACATTTCCAAGATAGATTTTCTTTTAGTTTTTAATGCTATTTTTTTTCAAAATACTTTGGGTGATTCCAACGTTAATTGTGACATACGAAATTAAAAATGTAAGGATATAATTTTTAAAAGGAATGTAAATCTATAATTGCTATTATAATTTATTCAAAAAAATTTTACAACAGGAAGAAAAAAAAAATACTTGTAGAATTGCTTCGGAAAAAAACGCAAAGCTCAACTTTTTTCTTCTTCCCAATTTATAATTCAAGTAAAACCCTTATGTAAACCCAATTCATTTTATGACAATGTTTTAAAGTTTAAATAGCAATGAGCAATTGAATTGTTTGTGAAAAACACTTATAATGGTTAAAAGATTTAAAAAATATATTACATATATTTTTTTGTAAACTGCTTTGTATATTGTATTAACTCACATAAAAAAAACACATACTGAATTTCTTTAAGTTACGACAACAATTATGCGTTTTGGCACTTTTTCCCTATCCTTTTGAATATCAAAAATAAAGAAAGCATGAAAATACAAAATAATAATTGCTGAATCACTTACCTTTACGAAGATAACATTTTTGGGAAGAGAAGTCCCGTTTCGTTTTAAATTCCTGCAAAAATAATATTATATAAATAAAATGAGAATAACGAATTAAATAACGTTGACATAACGAATCAACACATCATATTGTTTACTACAAATAAATTTATACAAACAATAATTTATTTAGCATGCTTAAAATTTTCTTTAGAATTGTAGAGTAGAATTTTCACCTTTTATTTGAACAAAAAATAGTAATATAAATTTTTTTTATAGTTTTTAGAAAAATAGTTTCATTTCGTTATGGAATGAAATTAATTAGTAGTTTACAGTTTGATGGAGGTATGAAATAAGCATGTAGATGTTCTCGTAGGTGTGATGATTTTACATATTTTTTTTATTAAAACATTTTAATGTTTGGATCTAAATCTTTATACCATATTTTTTTTTACTTCTCCGTTTAATTCCTTTTCTTTAAATTTAAAAGTTTTTGCTAAATTATCCGGTCAGTCTAGAACCACAAAATGAAATATTTAACATTTTATGGAAGATATGCATCATAAAAATCAAAATCTAATCCAGCACCTTCAAGATCCACAGCTGAAAATAAAACACAAATTGAACATATATTAAACAACAGTTTATCCATATATTCAGTTAGCTTAGATGAACTGTTGCTATAGCAACGGTGTGAACTCCATTTATGTTTCTAGCTTCAATCATAGCTTAACACATGCTGCTTTTTATAGCACACAACCACTTATTGCGCAATAAATGCCAAAGACTACTATATATTGCTTCGTAATATAGATGAACACCGCTATCGAAAGTTTCTACGTGGTTTAGTTACACTTTTTCTCGATCAATATTAGAATACGTTGAAATTTTACTAGCTTTTTTTTCCCTTTGTACTTTGCGTAGAGGTAAATATTGTATTCACACCGATTTAATGCTATTATTCATAAAATGAACATATAATTTTAAATTATTGGCAAATAAATACACATAACACCAGTGGTAACTCGTCAAATTTAAATGTTGCACTTACAAACGTAAAATCACCAGTGTAACAGCCACGGTGAATATAAAAGTAAGAGGAAAAGTATGGTCATTAAAACATGTTTTAATAGAGAAGTTTTAAAAATGGATTGTTCATCATATATAAAAGAAATTTATGTCATCATGTTACTTAACATTTTTATAAACGAAATAGTTTGTAAACTTCAGATTTCGTAGTAAAAATTATCTTATTACTATGAGCAATGTAAAAACAAATTTGTGTGTTTCTTTTTTTATTGACACAACAACCCCGGGTGAGGCAAGGCCTTTAAGAACCCTCTTGCATTCCGATCTCCGCTTAGCAACAGTTTTCCTATTACTCACTCTTAAAACTTTAAAATTATCCTCCACACAATCAGCCCATCATTTGTGTGTTTAAGTCAGTTAATTTCTAGTCACGGAGCTTATTTTTCAAATATTGAAGTTCTTCAAAAAATAACGTTTTAATTATATATATATATATATATATATATATATATATATATATATATATATATATATATATATATATATATATATATATATATATATATATATATTACCTTGTGACGGGGCTTTATGGAGTTTTTTTTCTACTTATTCTTTTGGGGAATCTTTGAGGCCATCAATTGAGTTATTTCACAACCAACCCTCTCAAGAAGAAACCTTGGTATGAAGATTAGTTATTAGATATATGACTGGAGGCTTAGTAATCGAGAAAGGAGGAAAGGAAGCCGAGTTTCTGAACGCAGTGCGGTTATAGTAAGGATCAGACGCGTAATTATAGATCGGGCTTTAGCTATTCAAATAAATTAAGGCAGCTAGGATTCATAGGATAACTTTACTTAAAGTTAAGCGGTTGTATTTCAGGCACTTATTCACATAAGATTTAGAATTGCGATATATCACACTCTTGATTTCTCCTATAGTAAAATTGTCTTTGATTATTATATTTGATAATAATAAATTGGTTTTATTATGGCTAGCTTGGGTCATCAATCCTTACCTCCTACAAATTTAGGTCGAGCAGATGAAGAGATGGCTTCCCCTAGGGGGCTATCACAACCTTTTTGAGTAATTAACAAATTTTCCTTTTGATTTCTATGTGCCTTAATCCTTTTTTATATTTCAATGTTCAAATTGACTTGCGTCGGTGTTTCTCAAACTGTGGAGCACGCCCCCTTTGGGGGGACGTGATAACCGAACGAGGGGGCGCAAGCATGTCAAAATGAAAGATTTTAAAAATTACAAATTTATTGAAGGGAAGCAAAACAAAATATATTCTGACATAATGAAAAATACAATACACATTTACACTGATATAATCTATATATATAAAGATATTGTGTTGGTTTGTGTACGCTCGCATTACTTGAAAATTTCTGCATGGATTTATCTGAAATCTTGCACAACATTGCATTTGACTCCGGTCAGGATCTTATGTACTTTTTATTTTGAAATTCACTCTAAATTTTTTAAAATTTAATTTTTAAGTGATTCTTGATGTTATGACGTCATACGATGTCACGATTCGCTCTGAATGCGAAAATTTAAACTTTACGCATGGATTTTTCTGAATTATTGTATAATTCTACTATGGTTATGTTTATTGGTTGTCATATTTATCTTTTTTTTTGTTATTTGATACGTAATTGTGATTCTTTTCGAATAAATCTTTTTTTAAAAATTTTCTTTCAACAACTCAAATTTTGTTTTGTAGTTATGGAAACAATCGGATACATTATCGCGGGATGTTTAGACTTTGTTATATTCTACTAGTGTTTTTCTGTTATTTTAAGCAAAATTTATTTCTTTTCAAGAAAAAGAAATTTACATAATTGATTTCCGTACTTTTTTTTCTCCCAAAATTTTTCCTTTAAAATTTACCCAAAAAAAAAGAGTACCAAATGCCGCGATATAACATTCAATGTTTGGAAACAATTTTTTTTCCCACAAACATTTTAATTTGATGAAATTAATCGACGGATTTTTTAATAAGAATATTTTTTTTGTTTTAGACAATTTTTTTAAAATTTCATTTGATTCTTACGTATTATCGCAATAATCGCCAATTTTCTGATAACTGAAAAGGGGCCATTCCATTTTCGCAGATGGGCCCGCGCGATTGGCAATCGTGCTTGTTTTATAAATCCTTGGTTGCGATAATACGTAAGTACCTTTCATTTGACGTTATATTGAAATACAAATAGTAAAACTAAGATTTTCGATTTTGAGTCATAAAAATATACACCTTATTTTTTTTTTGATTGTTTATAAAATTAAAAAAATTTTTTCTTAAGAGTTTCCCATTAGTTTTTAAAAAAAAATATTGATTTTAACTTCAAGTATTTTTAAAAAAATTACTATTTAGTTTAATTAAAATTCTTGAATTTTAAATTTAAAAAATTCTATTTTAAATTTAAAAAATTCAAATTTAAAATTACTATTAGCTTGTTTTCTTTTTTTTTTTGTCAGGGATATAGAGCTCCCGCTGATCAATGATGCGGGGCCCCCAACGAATGTTATTACAGTTCCACTTACATGGTGCTCATATCTGAAAAAGGGCCTAAAAAGAATTGATACAAGGCCCACCCCAGGCTGTTTTGTAATTTCATTTTTTTTGTTTTTTAAACCCACATTTTAACTGCAGTCAATCCTTCGTACTAAAATTATTGCAGAAACTCTTAAAGGGCATCTACTGGCCAAGCAAACGCAGTGCGAGGGGGAGTTGCTCATCAAAAGATAGGCATCAGTGAATGAGCAAAACAGGCAAAAGGGGTCAAATAATGTTGAGGAAGCAGGTGGTTTATATGATTTGTAATTATTTTTTTTAAAAATATACTTTCCGTTGATAAAATAGTTCAGCTCTTTTTTTATTCAATCATTTAAATTGTATATCATTTTTTAATTTATTTTTTAAAACCAGGTTTTTTACTTTTATAATTTTATAATAAAATACTAATTTTTTTTCTGTACACATGGATTTTTTTAGCGTGATTTCAAAAATTTTTCCACAAACGAGTAGTGTATCGCTTAAAAAATCTCTCTTTCCCCTTTTTTCTCTAATTTCCCAAATTTAAAATTAAATTTATATAATTTTTTTTTTTATTAATTTTAAATTTTTATTTACCTAAAAAAAAAGTGAAATATCAAATTTTCAAAAAAAACCCCTTTTTATCCTTAAAATCTTTTTTTTTATAATTTTTCAAAAATATTATTAATTTTAATAAAAAAAAATTTAATAAAAATATTATTTTTTATTTAAATTTTATTGGTTTTTTAAAAAAAAAAAAATTTAAATTTTCTAGAATTTTTGTTTTTTTTTTAAATATTTTTAATTTAAAAATTTGGAAAATTTAGATTAATTCCATTAGGCATAGGAACAAAATCATTTTGTTATTAAAAGGAAAAATATTTTTTTTAACTTTTTGGGATTTAAAAAAATTTTTTTTTAAATTTTGGTTTTGATATTTATATTTAATTTTAAAATAGCTGCCCCAACCCTTTTCGGGGCCCAGCGGGAAAAGGGAAAGGGAAAAAATTTTTCAATATTTTTCCCTTCCCTTGGGTTTGTTTTTTTAAAAAAAATTGTTAAAAAAAATTTTTTAAAAGTTTATTTTAATTTGTTAACAGCCCCTTTTTTTTGGTTCTTTTGTAAAAAGAAAAAAAAATTTCTTTACCCAAAATAAATTTAAAAATTAAATTAAAAAACCTTTTAGGTAAATTTAATTTTAAATTTTGGGGTAATTTTTGTTGTTTGTTTAAATAAAAATTGTTCTTTGGTATTAGAGAGTAGTTGTTTTTTAAACTTTGCCCCTTTTAAATTTTTAAATTTGGGGCTTAATGGTTTTAAACTATTGGGGCCCTATAGTTTTTTTCTCTTTTTTCTTTATTTTAAAAAAAGTTTAAAACCAATCCAATTTTTTGCCCCCAAATTTTTAAAAAAATTTTGGGGTTCAAAAATTGTTTTTAAAAAATATTTAAAATTTTTTTTATAAAAAATATATAATAAATTTTTTAAAAATTTACTAAAAAATGTTTTCTTTTAAAAACCAACGCTGGCAGGGACCTGAAATTTAAAAAGCATAGTACTAAATGTTTTTGATGACAATATAAATAAAAATTAATACAATTTAAAATTATATTGATTATCTTGTTTTTCCAAAAAAAAAAAAAATTAATACTTATCTTGATAATGTGTAGGGTTTTTGGAAAAAAATCTCATTGAAACCTTATTGAAAAATACATTTTGATTCAATATATTGTTTTTATACAAAGAGGGGAAAAAAGTATTTTGAAAATTTTCAATAGAAAGTTTAAAACATAAATTAATTACAAATGAAAACGTTCTCTGTCTCAACCATCACTGTTGTTTATTAACATCGTACTTTGCAGAAAACGGCACAATTATTGGTGACTCATAATTACAGAGTGTACCCAATTCAAGTGTCGGGGGCAAATTCTGAGCTGTCAATGCATTCTGAGAATTTACACACTACGCTAACGTGAAGACTTCAATCAGACAAATTTAATCCTTTGCCTGAAAACGCCATCAATCAGTAGATTAATTGTTTAATACTTTCATTCAACCATGCTATCACGAAAGAACTGCTTGTGAAATTGATGCATTCTATGAAAAATGATTCAGAGTCGTAATTTAAACAAAAATTTGGGACAAAAACCCCATAAGCAGATTAAATCAGCATCCCCATTGAAACAATCAATAAAAAAATACGATAATTTCACTACAAAAAATAAAGTCAGACACAGAAATTAAGAAAACAAATTAATGTGCTCAAGACTTTTTGCCGCCACTGTACAATTGAAGAATAAAAGAATATATTTGCTTAGCATTTCTTTTTAAAAATATTACAAGCGTGATTTCGAAAATTACTTAGATAAAGTGAAACATTTATTTTGTTTACTCTAAGTTGAAGAATAGCGTGAAAAGTTTTGTGATAAAAACTAAATATTTACATGAAGTCCTTTATAACAAGAAGCATAATTGAAAACTCAGTTTTCAAAGCAGAGGAAACATTAATATTTATCCTTTTGCCCTACCAATTACACCCGTTTAGAATTAAATTCACGTTTTCGTAAACATATGTATTCAAATACATTGATCTAAGTTTAAAAGATGTGCAAAATACTTGTATAATTTGTCGGATCATTCTAAGCGTACGCACGATAAAAAAAAAAAACACACACAAAAAGAAACATTCAAAAAAAAAAATTTTAAAGGCCAAAAAACTAAAGAAAAAAAAATACTTTATTTTAGTTTTATAATTCTTGAATGAAAATCAGATTGTGGGATATTCACGTAAAAAAAAAGGGGTAACGTTTTTTTTTTTTTTTTATCGTGCTTTTTTATTTAAATAATGTTTTTTGTTACATTTTTAATTTTTAAATGTTAAAAAGAACGTGTGTGATGGTGGAGAATATTTCTATTCTAAAGTGTAATACAATTTGGTACTTTTTCCACCCACCACAAAAATGTGAACTAAATTAGAATGTTACCAGTTTTGAATATGTTTTATGAGATTCTTTATAATTTCATCATCTCATTTACAAATTCAAATTTACACAAAAGTTATTTTAACTAAGTAATATTGAATTCCGAATCTCCTGCGTTAAAAACGTCAATATATTTCTAAAAGATCTTTCGCAATTATGTCTTAAACAAAATAAAGAATACCGTAAATAAACTAAAATTAAATTTTATTCTTCAATGAAAGACACAAATAATAATTTTTTTTAAATATTTAAGTATATTTAAACAAATATTTTTGTGAAAATAAGAAAATAAATAGATGTATCATGCCCTTTAGCGAATTTTAGCAACGCAAACATTGAAAAACTAATTGAAATTCAACTTAAAAGCTTTATCTTTTTTGAAACTATCTGAACTTGCATCCTTTTTATTTATATTTGAATATATTATACATCTATAATTAGATACTGAAACATTTTTTTTAAAAAAAGAATATGTTTTTAAGGAAAAGTAAGGGGAAAAATAAAAGAATTTTTCAAAATCAAAGGAAAAAAAAATCGAGAAAAAACAAATTTCTTGAATATACCCCCTTTGGAGAAAGAACGATACAAACAGCTGCAAAGACACACCGAGCAGAGTTGAGGAACTTGCTTTCTGCTGCCATTTAAAAATTTTTATTTTTTGATTTTTTTTAAATTCTGAACGGCTGGGAAAGAAATTTTAAGATTTTAGATGAATAAAAAGAGCGGTCGCGGGGACTTTTCCCCCCCCAAATTTCACCTTCAGAATATTTGTAATTCTTGAAATCAATTCTTCATTTTGAAAAATAAACGCCATTTTTTTCTTACTTATTTGCATTTTCGGGGTCACAAAAGAGGTGGAACTATATTAATGAAAAAAATCCAATAATCTACTTTTTTAGTATTAAATTGTATTGATTCTTTTTTTTAAACTTTGAAAAATTTATCGCGTTATTTTTTCGGTAAAAAGAACTTCTTATCCACAGATATTATGTAAGGTAAAACGATTTTTGAATGTTTCAAATACACTCCCTCCCCATGAAAGAAAAGAGTAAGAGAATGCTTATGCAGTTTATGAAAACGCTTAAAATTAACTAAACAAATAAATTCTAATTTTTTTCAATAAGAAATAAAATTTTGTAATAATTATACAGAGAATGCACAGTGAAAAATATTTTTGAGAAGCTGTTTACTTAAATTAACTATATAATGTGTAAAAAAACCTTTCAAAGTATTAAAATTCTTCCGTAAACTAAGATATTTTAGCTCATAATAGTTGCTTTTTAAAAAGTCTTTATTTTCTTTCGAAGCAAAATTAGAAGTAAAAATATCAATCATCAAAAAGAATAATCGAAGGCAAGAATTTAAATGTCACGAACTACCCCAGACATGTTTTTAAAATTAAATTATATTCATGTTAAGCATAGCTCCTATTATTCATATTATTTTTCAAAAAATATTTATAATTGTAACCCCTCTTGCTAAAGTGTATCTGATGGTCCCAAGCAGAAGAAGCACCTCTAGCGACCAGTCAACTTAAATACAGACTAAGAGAGGAATGAATGTCATCGTTAGCAAAAGCCGCCTGTGTTCCTTGTGTAATCTAACCTAAAGTAATAAATAATTGTGACACTAAAGATACGTTTTATTGAACCCAATTGCGAATTTCCCATATTTGGCTTAATCTTGAGCATCCAACACTTTACGTAATTATCATACATATTTTTCAAAAGTCAGACAGTTTTATTTTCTTTAATTATCTAATACTTATTTAATTACAAAAAAAAATTACTTGAGTAA
Organism: Trichonephila inaurata madagascariensis; assembly: GCA_019973955.1. NCBI lineage: Eukaryota > Metazoa > Arthropoda > Arachnida > Araneae > Nephilidae > Trichonephila > Trichonephila inaurata. Next base: position 160,484 of record BMAV01013626.1, on the reverse strand, counting down.
AAAGATATTCATTTTCTAAAAAAAACAGTTTCGTGAAAGAAATTACAACTTGACATTTAATAACTTAAATAGTTATCCAAATTTAAACAAACTTGTCGGATTTATAACTTTTTGTACATTTCGTAATTTCAAATGCTAATGGATAAAAATAAATATAATTAGCTTACTACTGCGGTAAAATCTTTATTTTTGCAAAGATATATTTATTTTCTCCAGAAACATTACACAGAAGAGTAGTTAAATTTAGCAGAGAGATTTTTCTTGAAAATTTATTGGGTTTTTCATCAAATAGCGTATTTTAAATTAAAAAATAAACTTAAAAAACTTTAAAACTGAATTTTTTAAAATTAAGTAATGAATCATTATATAAGGTTCTGTGTGTATTAAAAGTTTATTTCAACTTAAATTAAACTTAAACACATAATTAAATTAGCTTACACACAACAGCGTGAAAAAATATGAATCAGAAAGTGTTCGGATACTTTGGATTAAAAAGATATGTAAAACAAAGTAAGAAGAAATTAGAACAAAGCATATTCTAATAAACACCAAGATTTCTAAAAAGAGAATCAATAAATATACTGAAAAAAAGAGTAGCTTCATGTACTTTTCCTAATTCTTATTTTAGCTCATTTTCTCATTTTATACAATTTTCGAAATGTTTAGTGAATTTTTCCTAATAGTTAGATTACTCACTTTTGAATTTTTTTTCTTCTCAATTTCACTTTAATAATTTGATTAAATTAAAGTATAGAATGCAGGTTGGCGATTTTGGCGACTTTTAAAATAGGCCGGCAAAGTATCTTTAAGGTTAAATGTCAACAAAAAATTCTAGGCACAATAAAATAGCTATTGTACCTATTTATCGCCCAAATTTGACACGCACGCACCCTATGTTTTATATTATACAATGATCTTTTTTTGATTTCAAATTAACGTCGCACTATAAGCTGATGAGTTCTAATAATTGTGTATCACTGTTAAGTGATGAAAATATACTTTAGATATATCTCACTATTTTGTATTCTATATCATGCCATAGCAATGGCGCACACGGAAATTTTTCAAAAGGGCTGGGTGGGGGGTCCAGGTTCAAAAGTTCACCATTCTCATATCAAGCTCCAATACGCCACCCAACATATTCCTTTGATTTTGTCGATTAGGGGGAACAGAACAGCAAAAATTTATTATTGAACAAATAATCAGCATTAATTATAATAAATTTAATTATTAATAACAAATAGTTAATTTTACATATTTTATACATAAGATTATAATTAATAAAAAAATCAAGGGCCTTACCGGATGGGTGGGGGTTCATACTGGGGACCCACCCTTCCCTTTGTGGGCACTACTGCGCCATAGTACTCAAGAGTCTGTCAGTAAGTGTTTATTAATATCACCCTTATAACATTAGAGCAGTGCTTCTCAAACTTTCAATATGTGCGACCCAATTTTCAATCATAAATTTCATCGCGCCACCCCTATACAAATAACAATGTATTACATGCAATAATAATGCCCTTTGACATTTAATCTACAAAAACGATCTTAATTATAAATCGTGTAAATTATCAAGATAAATATCAAATTGCGTATATGTTACATTTAAGTAAGGGATATTTAAGTTTATATTTATAGTTTATATATATTATTATATATATATAATCGATATATATATATATATTTTCAGTAACAGATCGATATATCATGTTACTTTCCCTTGCTATTTTTTTTTAAATTGGCATAGATTGCAAAATAATTTTTCATTAAAGAAGTTACCAAGTACACATGTACCTTGATACCGAAAGGTCTCAGCTGTCGAAAAAAAATCTTCATAGATTTCAGGGCAAGTGTCGAGATCAAAAGGCAGTTTAGTAATAAGCCACACTCTGAATTTTGGGCAGGGGTTGATAATGAATTTTTCTGCATTGAAACAAAAATATTTCGTATACTATCACCACAATCTTCCAACTGTAATAATTATTAAACTTGTTTTTAGTATGGGTATTATGTAGTATGGATAAAAATTAATTAAATTTAGCATGGATTACATTAATAATCAAATATATATTGTGCACTTCTAATACTTTTATATCAATGCAATTTTATCATGTCAGAATGTATTCTTGTTTTGCTTCATTTCAGCAAATTAATAATTTTTAAATGATCTTTTATTTCGGACTTTTCGATAGGCTCTCCCTCCCACGTAGGATTATCAAGCCCTTCCATGAGGGGCTCGCCCCAGATCTTAGAACCACTGCATTAGAGGGTTACGGACGACCTCGTAGTTTTGAGACGGAGTCAATTTCACAAGACAAAACCTAAGCTGGAGCCCTCTTCACTCTGACTTCCTCACTACGTCAGCATGAAGACTTTGAACAATATTTAATGTGCATCAGCCCCTCTATATGGCTGGTCTTCAGTTGCATCAGGTTTCGAATCCGGGTCCCGATATTGCCGGCCATGAGTTCGTGACGATGACCACTAGTCTACCGCCGCCGTACACCACGCGAGAGAACAATTTTAAAAAGTCACTTCCCCTACTTTTTAAAAAATTTTCCTAAACTTTATTTGTACTGATTGCTTAATTTTTTTTTACAGTTACTACATTACACGGCGCAGTAACATACACTCTGAGAATAAAATAAATCTAGATACTTATAGATCACAATTCCAATAATTCACATATCTGATACATCTGCATATTCTTAGAAGTCTCTTTTTTCCATACAAAATGATACAAATGCATATTTGTATATCTAGACTAAAGGCAAACTTGGTTCAATTATCTACGACTTCGCATAGAGTCACGTTTCTTTCTGCTCATATCGGAAAACTTAAAAGCTTTTAGTATCCGACTCAAAGGGATTTCGTAAGATTTATTGATACAAGAAATCGAATTTTCTACTAGGTCTGCTCATCTGAAGCTGATTTACAGTCGTATCATGATACATAAAACATCAACAATAAATTATATGGCATATGTAACAAAAATCTTCAATTTCTGTTACATCATACTTATAATGGTTTTATTACGAAAGCAGGTAACCCATCAGAAATCTTTATTTATAAAGCAGAAAAGTGACACCCTCACTTATTTATTCATCCTGAGTTCTTTGGAACTATTAGATCTGCATACTTCGAATTTAGTAAGCCCCTTTCTTTTGTTTAGTAGAAATTTGCTAAAAACCGGTTTTGTGTTAATCCATTCCCAAGGGGGTGTTTGTGAGAGGTTAAGGGGGTCCGGCATGTCCATAGGAGCCTATGTTAAATTGCATAAGTTGATGTATCTTTTTCTTAGGAACGATTTGTTTCTCATGGATAAAATTTTTACAGTAGATTATGTGTACAATCAATAACACTTTAACGAAGGCCTTTATCTTTCTGTTAAAATTAAATTATGAAATTTTTAAAAATTGTTCCATTTTTTGCCCTAAAATTTAGTTTAAAAATGTCATATCCAAAAGGGTTTGCTAGATATATCTAATTTTTTTTAAAATATGAAAAACATGAAAAAAGTCTACTCATTGAAAATTTTTTTAGGAGTAGTAGTTTGAGAAAAAGGTACATAAAGTGAAAAATATTACATTTTGAGAAAATCGGCTTTAAAGTAAAGTAAAAATTTGTTACTTTTTGATTGTTTACTTCTTTATACTTTCCAGAAGCATATGAGGCCCTTTTTTTACTCTCTGCGCAAACAAAAGACTCTTCTAATTTTCTTTTTTTTTTTTCATTATTTTTAACAATTTTGCCTTTTTTTGAGGATTTCAAGATGCTTTCGTTGGGCTACACAAATCCTACATGCATACATTTTTTTTGAAGCATGGCACACAGTTAAACTTGGTTCAGTATCACAATGTTTTGATCAATTTGCTACATGACAAAGATTGAACTTGAAAACCCTTTTTAACCTCTAATAAGCCATAATTACTCTCTCTACCGAGTTTTTAATTCCACAAATGTAGATCTTGGAATCACTTACCATATGGTGCTATTAACTGACTCATTTTTTGAGTCTTTCAAGTAAACTTTTTTTTTAATAAATAGCATCCCCAGATCTCTAAAATTAGCTTCATTTAGTTCATTATCTACATACCGTATGTATGTGTTTATGATCATAGTGACTTTCGTTACATTCAGCTTTTACCTTTTGAAACTTTTACAAGGCATTTATACCCGCGGGACACAGTTCATGTTGAGGGCTCACGTTTGAAGACACAAGATGAAAATAAACAGCCCAAACAGAAGTTTTCATACTGTGTAGATCAATGATATTTCTAATAGCCATACTATAATATCTTTTAATTTTTGATATTAAAATGTCGGTTTAGTCGGTTACAACTACTTAGGCATTCCCCATCACTTAACTTTTTTTTCTCACTGTTTCGCTTTTAAGATCCAAAAAACGTGTACCCATACACTTTTGGATAAGCCCAATTCAGTCAAATTTTCTTCACTTAAACATCATATGGTTTTGGCTCCGGGGAAATTTTGGGGGGGGAGAAACACAGGTGCTCTTGCAAAAGCTCTTTGGGATGCGTTTTTCAAGGGTAGTTTTTTTTTTTAAAAAATAATAAAAATACTTATCATTTTAAAGAGAAATATTTGAATTTTTAGGAAATATAAAAATTCATGTGCCGAACCCCCTTAAGAGTTATAATAGATAAATATTTCTTTTTTTAAACTATTAGACTTACAGGCATGAAATTTGATAAGTATGCTCTTATTGTTGAGGAGATATTTGCTAAGAAGGGTTTTCCAGAAACTGATCCTCATGTGTGTGGGGGGCGGGGGGTTATGGGGGCATATTAAAATATTCCCGCGTTTTTGAATTATCAAAACCAACAAACTCCGAAATTTGGTAAGCGTGTTTCTCCTTCAATTACGGATCCGCTAAGAACCAGTTTTGCGGAAATCGACTCCAAAGGGAGAGGATCAAGAGGTGTAATACATAAAAATTCCATTTTTTGACCTATTAAATCTACAGTAATGAAATTCGGTATGCATGTTTCTTTTGTTGAGTTAAAATCCACTAAAGGACATGATTTATTAAAATCGACTCCCAAAGGGGATTCCGAGGCAAAAAGAAAAAAAAAATTCCAATTTTGAACTATTAGATTTACAGTCTTGAAATCAGGAGTGAGTATATATTAACGTCGCACTGTTTAGGTACACGAGCGCTTTTGCCTACGGACCACGTAATTTTGAACCATGGTCAAGTGACGTGGGCGACACCTGAGCTGGCACCCCCCTCTCCTAACCACCATACCACATCAATGGGAATTATCCCCGCAGATTTAGCTTACATCGCTGCACTATACGGCGGGTCTTTAGTGGTACTGGGCTCGAACTCTTGACAAAGCCACTTGAAATCTGGAAAGCATGTTTATTTGAGTAGAGATCCGATAAAGTATGGGTTTTGAGAAAAACAACTTGGGAGAGGGAGAAATAAAGGAACGTAAAAAAATAATCATACCCGTTTTTTAAAAAAATTCAAGTCCTATCCTTTTTTTTTTTTAAATTTAAGGTGTGGGCTGCAAGGGAATGTTTTTTTAATACAATCAAAAAACAATTTTAGGACTTAAAATATCGGGAACTTAAAACAGTATACAGTATTACAACATCATAAAATACTCAGGGAAGTGGGCGGGTAATGGTTAGTTCTTTATATATACTTACAATATCACCTTTTTTAATACAGAAAACATCAAGGTTTTTAAATACATTTTTGAATTCCTTTGTTCAAATGTTATTTTAATTTTCAATGAATTCAATAGATTTTGTGACTATTAAGAGGTGTTGGAAAGCTAAAATCTTATATTTTGACAATTTAAGATTTTTACATTTTCAAATGGCATAGATTTTAACCTTTCTAAAAATACCTTAATTTAACCTCTAGGTAATTAAAAGCCCTTGAAACCTATTTTTAAATAATCATTGAAATTGGGCCGTGCTCATTTGAATGGCGAAAAATGTATATAAACAAAGTACGTTTTTTCTTAAGAGTTGAACGTCTGATATAAACCAAAACATGTATCTTTTATTGTAAATTGAGCTTTTTATTTTTTTTATTTCCAAGCCCAGTGCTTCTCAAACTTTTAATATTGGTGACCCAATATTTAATCATCATTTTCATCGTGCCCTCTTCCATATAAACAATAACGCATTGAATTCAAAAACACAATATTTTAACGCTAAAACTACAAAACGATTTTAACTTCTAAAGTGCCACTGGCGTATATATATGCCTTGCTCAACCGTTGTGTTAAATGCCCCGGACGTATATATACTTCTTTCCGAAGTATGATCTTTTCTGTGCACTGCTATTCATAAAATTATTCCGAAGGTTTTGGAATGCAATAAAAGGACTTTGACAGTGTTTATGAAGTGTTTACTTATATCAGAAGATTTCCTTATTTATTCTTTTCTCCCACCCCTTTCTAATATTTCACATACGGGGAGAACGGAGGCATTGAGGAGAGAATCGCATAACTTTTAATTGGCAGTTAAGGGATTATTTGTAAACCGTACAACTTATCAAGGCAAGTGTTAATTTCTGTATACAACTTTATTTATGACAAGCCCATGGGGTCACTAGTAATTATTAAACATTCTTAACTCAGTATTGTTAAATTAATTACAAAATATTTTGTGCAGTATATATACTGATACATTTATAAGTCTATTACATCAGTGTTGATGTTAATTTCATTTTTTATTATGTCAGAATGTATTTTGTTTACTTTCAGTAAATTAATAATTTTTTTAAAAAATAATCTTTGGTTCTCGACTTTCTAATATGCTCGCGCCCCTCTCGTAGAGTTAACCCGCCCCCCTAAAGGGGCGTGCCCCACAGTTTGAGAAATACTGTCCTAGCCGATTAGATGTCTAACTGTATATATTAAAATCAATTTATCTCAAAATGTATGTTTTGATGTTCAATGTACCTTTTCTGTAAAACTACTGTTCACAGGTATGTAAATTTTTTATGGTATATTTATAATGATGGCTAATATATACTGAAATGAGCTTTTGGTAAAAAACTCACAAATTTATTTTTTAAAAAGTTTTTCATGTGAAAAATGGGTCAAATTTTACTACGTTTGATAAAATATTTTATAAATTATGAAAAAAAATTCAAAATTAACTAAAAGTTCATTTCAGTAGAATGAAAAAGGTATACTTTAATTGTATGAAAAATTTCAAACATGTATATATAACAGATTTTGAGAAAAGGTGCATCGAAAACAGCCAATTTAACATTATTAGTATAGAGGTTTCCTACTCCTCTTAAGGTATCCGACTACGTTCGAAACCGTGATTTTAAAAAAGCGCATAAATGGATAATTTTCATGATATTTAGTGTCACTTAGATTAGAATACATGTATAAAATTGGTTAAAGGACATTTTCACAAAAAAATTATTTAAATACAATATTTCGGCAAAAAATTAACTTAGAATAATTTTTTTTTCCAAATGTTCTCCTTTTGTGAAAAATGCTTCTGTTATAATAATATTTTGCCTGTATATAGCGCAGACCTCTCTACAGAGGCTCAACTAGAATTTTTGAAATATATAACTTTAAAATGGGTTTATCCATATTTTACGACAACAGAGGGGAGAATTTTAAGAAAAAAATGCCAATAATTATTTAAATTGGTGGTAACTCTGAAAATAATGTGAATTTTTCAAAAATTCTAGTTGAGCCTCTGTAGAGAGGGTCTGAGCTATATACAGGCAAAATATTAATACAATAGAAGCATTTTTAACAAAATGAGAACATTTGGAAAAAAGAGTATTCTAAGTTAATTTTTTGCCAAAATACTGTATTTAAATAATTTTTTTTTGTTAAAATATCCTTAAAACAATTTTATACATGTATTCTAATCTAAGTGACACTAAATATCATGACAATTGTCCATTTATGCGCTTTTTAAAATCACGGTTCCGAACGTAGTCGGATACCTTGATTCATATTGTTACGTAGATCAGGGTCGAGGATTTTATTCTATCAGTCTCAAAGAAAAAAAACAGTTCCTTTAGGGCCCTGCAAGTTATTGCAGATAAACAATCCGCAAAGTACAGGATATAGCAAGAAAATTCGCAAAATAAATCCCAGAAGGTCTTCACGCTTTCTGCAGTGCTCAGACACAATTATCACTGCCTAAAAGTACAAATACGTAAAGTTTATTGGCAAGCAACGAATCGCGCTAGTGGAGTCTTCAACAGTCAAATCAATACTGACTCAGTTTCAGCGAGCGACCCCAATTTATAGTCTGCACGGCTGCTTTCTACCTGTCTCTCTAAAGATTCGCTTCCGTCACAGATCATGATGTTAATAGATTTGTCCAGTAAATTCCAGGAGCATCCATATGATAGCCTAGTCGCCAAAATTAATGCCATCTTAGTTATATCACCAATATTTCGACAAGTTTCAATTGACACGTCATTATAATGTTAGAGTAGCGTTGCTTGCAAATATTAAGTTTGTCATAAATACGATAGAAAATAATATGTTTATGTATCAAACATCCAGAGATGTAAATTATTTATACTGTTTTAAGAATTAATTACACACCATTTGAAAGAATATTTAAAAATATGTACAGAATAATCTTCAACACAAATTTTATATGCTTTAATTGCTCTTTAAGAAATATAACTCATCGCGAATAAATATGTGACGATATTAAGTATTTTATTACCGTTCTATTCCCATTTTCATCCAAACACATAAATACATAAACTCTTCCTTCTTAGTTTTTAATGTACCTAAATTAAAAGCATCAAAACTGAACAATTTGCAATTCGTCAGCAAGACTAGAACTAATTTTATTTTTTCCCATCAGCAGAAATTTATTCGCTGTAATAACCCAGATGAGGAAATTCGAAAAATCAGACGTCTCTGATCAATTTATTTAATTCCGTTCAGACAGGATAATTGCTTCTTCATTCACGAAGATCGCGTTCGCCATCGCATTTCACTTCACTTGGTTCTTAACACATGCTCTCTTCTTTCACGGATGGCCGGTGGCTTGGCAGGTAGCACTATATTTTTGCATTTGGAAGGTAATTCTATTTTCTTTTAGCATCAGAAAACGATATTTTTCGAATTTTTCTTTCTTTCGTTGGTGCGCTCACGTCGACGTGGTGATTTTTTTCGTTCCTCTATTCGATTATTTTTAGAACAATTCTTTATATTTATTTTTTTATCTTTTATTTTTACTGTTTTTTGCGTCGGATATTTTGTTTTTTTATAGTTCCAATATTTTTCTTTTTCCTCCTTTTCGATTTAGAATAAAAAGAATTATGGATTTAGAGTTTAATATAACTTAACGAAGAATAGTAGCCAATATGTTGCTCTAGTTAAGTAAAAAATAATAATTAGATGAATGAAGTTATATAGTGGAGAAAATTTTAGAAAATATAAGTTTGATGAAAAACATTCTGAGTTTTAGATTCGAATATTTTATTCGTGGTTCCCCTTAAATTTCTTTTTGCTAGTTTTTAAAATTTTCTTTTTTATTCTAACTTAAATGGAAATATTACAAGAACCTTTGACATACTTAAAAGAAAGCAATTTCTGAATTCAACAATCTTGCGTTTCAGAATCCTAATTTTAGAATTTTTTTTTCCCATTTTGTATGCAGAAGGGCTATAGCTGAAGATTCGCATCTTGAAGCAAAAATAAAATTAACAATAAACTATAAAAAAAATTACTTAACTCAGGCGCACAACAGCTCAAGTCCAAGTCCTACTGTGCTCATCTCAGTTTTCGTGAAGTTGAGCACTAAGGTGTATGAGCAAATGTTCCGGTCAGGTGTTCAGTCTGACGCAATAAACACAATAAAGATAATGTAAAAAAAATTATTTAAGGCAATACTTTTTTTCGAATTTCACCTACACAGTAATATAAATCCTTTTCTCGAAGATTTGCTCAACATACCTTCCTGAACATACGTTCTAATTGTTGCTGGTGAATATGTGCTTGATGCACTGATGTTAACAAATGCAAACTGTATGAACATTTCATCTTGTAGGACTCACAAATAATTAGTATTTCAGCATAGATGCACATTATGGACGCAGGCAGCGTCTATCTTTAAGTAAAGGGAGAACAGAATGCAGTTTTGAAGGATTAGTGTTGTTTTCTCGTGCGACTGTTTTGAGTAATTAGCTTCAGTGGATCTCGAAGAAGAATACGAGTAAATTGAACACGTTTATGAGTTTACATTTGAAAAATTTCTCAATTTTGACTCGTAGCTTCATATGTATTATTTAAGAGCCTTAAGACAAACAAAAATGTTCCGTTTTATAATTTTTTTTTAAATTCAAAGATAAATAATATATTTCTACTGTACAAAATGAAAATACGTCCATGATTTTAATATAAATTCGAATTTTGACGGGTGTAATTCTGAATATTTTTCAATCCGATGGAGAAATTTAAATCGATAACTTACAAACTTGTAAAATAGAATTATCAAAAAGGGTAGGTCTTGAAACATTCCCAAAAATAAAAAACTTGTAACATTTACGTTTTAACTTGTTGTTCAAAATTTAATTTAACGTATTAAAACTTATAATTTTGAAGTTTTTATTTATGAAAACTTGATTTACTTTTTTATATTACAAAGTGAATTACCCTTTAAAATCTCTTTAAATCTCTAGCATATTTTTAACTGAAAATCTTACAACAGTGTTTCTGAGATGTGGGGGGGGGGGCACATTTAAGAAGGCGTGATAAACCTAAGTGGGGGGCGTGAGCAAATCAAAAAGTCGAAAATAAAATATTTTATATAATTATGAATTTACTTCTGAAAGGAAGCAAAAAAAATACACATTCTGACACAATCAAAAATAAATTACATATTCACACTGACGAAAGATACTTATAAATGTATCCGTAAGGAAAAAGTATTTGATAATTAATTTATCAATACTAAATTAAAAATAAGTTTAGTAATTACTGGTGACTTCCATGGGCTTATCATGTATATAATATAATATTTATCATGATAATTTGTGTAGTTTTTAATTAAAGTCGCATTGTAGCTGTAGCGTCGAAGTACATTATTATTGCATTCAATAGATAGTTGTAGTACGAGGGGGACGCGATGAAAATTGTTACTGAAAATTGGGCCGCAAATATAGAAAGTGTGAAAAGCACTGTCTTGCACAATGAACTTGAAACATAAAAATCATCCAATTTCCAAGCTCAAAACTTAAGCATAAGTCTGGATTAGCAAAATAAAATAAATAATCAAATAAGGTAAGCCAAGAGCTATCAAGTAAAAAGAAGCTTGTAAATTGCTAATGCATATCTTGTTGCATCGGGCATTCTTTCTTTTCTTTAAAAGCACTGTACAAATATTACCACATAAAGATAGAATAAATCAACAAGCTATTGAAGATATATTTATAGTAAAAATTGAAATTTAATCCAGTCTGAAATTTTATAGCTGGAAATAAACACTATATTGGATATATATTAAATCTTTCCGGACTGATGTAAAACAAATATTTATCCAGTTACACGCCTTGTTGAAACTGTTAAGGTCGCTATACAGATGCCGTTTATGTTCATAGCTCAAATCTCAGCTGTTCTTGGTACTGCACTGCAAATACGTCACCTACTGAGCTGTAAATGTCGCAACATGATATGTTTTTTGATTTTAGGATGGACCCTTTGAACTTAAAATATTTATCTAAGTTTTTAGTGACATCTTTTTTTATAAAATCAGTAAGAGGAAGAAAAAAAAAAACATTTTCCCGCGCATTTTTTCCCCTTTTCACCTTTTTTGTACAAATAAAAAATAATGTTAAGTGATTTATCATCTTTCAAATGTAGAAATTATTCAACCAAATAAAAAAGCAAATTAGTTTGGAGTAAGCCGTAATTTATTCCAGTTTGATTGAATAATTATAAGCGTCACAAGTTTGTTTGTTAACGCTGTCGTTTTAAGTTCCATGACCTCGTAATTTTGAGCATTGGACGACACCAGTCGGCAACCCACTATTGAAAAATTTGAATTAATATGAAAATTTGGAGGCACAACAGATTTAACTTATATGAGCCTTACTGCATAGTGAGTTAATTTATTTTGGATTTTTCTAGTAAAATTAATTTCCTTCTAATAGGAAACAAATAACATACACCTATAAATCCACAAAAGCACAGATTAAAAAATTGATTATGGATTTGAACAACTTTGTTCAAACTTTCGTGTAAAGCAAATGAAATACATGGTCGCTGTCAAATGTTGAACACCGATGTTGGTTTTCTGCATTGTTCGAATATATAAGCTGGGAAGAAATCTCAAAAGACCTGTTAAAATTCTCATTAAATAATGATTTTATACCATTTTAGCTTTTCCCAAATACATTTAAAGTTTTGGAAAAATCTGGTTACGTTTTGATAGTTTGTGACCAAATTTGCCTAAAAAGTTACTCCTATTAAAGTTTAATATTATTAAAAGTCAATTCTCTCTTGTCTTACAAATAATCTATTTTTAAAAATATCTTTCCACAGACGAAATCCGGCTATAATAATTTTTTCCCCGGGTTTTCTTCATTTTTAAAAAATAGATTAAAGTTGATGAAAATGATCCAAAGAAATTATATACTACGAAAAAGTGTTTCAGATCTATTAATAAAGACGTTCTTCTCTTTCACAAAGAGCCGGGTAAAAAGAAAAATAATTTGTTCAACGATTTTCTTTTATCATTTGAGGCTTGTGAAATACGAAAATTTTTCTAATATTTAAACGGATTTTAACTTGAAACTTTAAAAAACAAGTAATGTGGGATTGGCCATTCATATATTATATAACCAACATTCCTTATAAAAATTTAAAATGTTTGAAGATTTATCCTTATTTTTAACTAAGCTATATACCCTGCTTGACAATTGTTGAGGAACAGTTATATTTTTTGGAATAATTAAGAATAGACAATGATTGAAAAAATGAAACTAAATACGCATTTAGTAGGGACTATGTGCATTTATTAGAGTGCAAAAGGGCACAGATATCGCCACATCAAAAAATTAAAAACTTAAAAATAAAAAAAAGACGCTCCTTGATGATTTCCAAAACGCCACAAAAAATTGATCTTCAGGTCAGAATATAATACAGATATGAGTACTTGTGACGTTTGTGATAAATAACGGTAGCGTGATGTTGATTCATTTAAACATTTAGTTTACTTACGTCATAGCTATTATTTATAGATTATACATTGAAGTTATTAAACTTATTGAAAGATTATTAGAGTTCAAATGATGTGGTTTGTGAGAGAGGAATTCTCTTCCGAGGTCCACTCACATCGAAGGTTTCAAATCATTCTCGGTCCTCTCTTCTCTCGCTTCGGGGATAAGGGGTCGGCGCCTTTAGCATCCAGTTACATCCTGCAAGTGGCGGGGAAAGGGTCCTTCGAGGTATCAAGGGTTGTGGGGGAGGTACAAGGTGGGACTGCGCAATACCTTCAAGATACTGCTGCGAAATGCACGTGTGATGATTATTTCCACAAAGAAGTCGATTCACAGCTGTGTGGCGGGAAACGTTACAAATCCACGGACACTAATGCACATTTTGCATCTGGTTCTCCATGCCCTTCACTAAACTATTGTGGAGTTCTTTTGGGATATTGTCCCACTCCTCTCTCAAAGTGGTTTTGAGCTCTTTAACTGTCCGGGGAGGGATGGTTCTTTGTGAAACACGTCTGCAAAAAGTATCCCATACATGTTCAGTAGGATTTAGGTCGGGAGAGTAAGCAGGCCATTGTATACGGAGAATATTTTCACTTTGCTCTGTGTTCGATATTTCAACGCTTCTGTGTGGCCACGCATTATCGTCCAAAACAGAAAGTCTAGACCTACAATACCCTTAAAAATACGAACATGATCCAGAATAATACTCCTCTGCAATACCGTTGCGATGTAAACCTTCCTCGCTCAAAGATGTAAAGTGGTGTTCTGGCAGTATGCCTGTGCACACCATCTCGCCTGTGCCGTACCATTTACGTTCACAAACTAAATGTTGCGCATAACGTGTTCTACGCTCCCTTCACAGTAATTGGTGGCCAGAATCACTTGTGGAATTGAATCCAAATTTATCGGAGAGCATCACTCTAAAACAATTTGGTGTACCCAATCATTATGTTCCTTACACCAGCGTAATCTCTCTCGACGATGGCGTGGTTGAAGTGGGATGCAACGAACAGGCTCCCGTGCATACAAACCAATTTGATTTAATCGCCGTGAGATGTTCTTGCTGAAACGGTTGCAACGTTTGCAGCTATCCAGATATGAGTAACATTTCTGTTCCTTTTTGCCATGCAGGCTACATAGCAATCCTCTAAATGTGTGGTGTTCCTACCACAACCCCGGCATGCTTTCGCAAAGTGTTTCTACCTTCATTTGGTTTCTTAAGGGCTGGCGAAAGGAGAAAGAAGCGTTTCCACAGGCCCACGTGTTCCGAGAGTATTCGCACGCACGGAACCGGGCGAATTTCCCTGCTAAGCCTAATTTCATTTAGAAATTCATGTAAAATCTTAAATGAACTCAATTATGCTAAAAATAATATTTTACTTTAATTGATAATATGAGAATATAATTGTACAAACATTTTTGCTATGTTTAAAAAAAAAAACAATTGCAAATTTTAAGAAAATGTTTTTATTTTTTTAAAAAAAAATGTACTATTTTCATTCTTTTCGCCACGATGATTAAAACAAAATAGACGCAAAACTTACAAAATACTATCTGGCATATATCAAAAGATAAATTTACTCTCACATAAACGTGTTGCTGTTCTAACCGATGCTAATGTATCGTTTTTTTTTCAAATTTTTAATTAATCCTTATAATGATTTTGCTTTCTTGGTATCACTTTAGTATTAAGTTTTCTATTCTTATGGTTGTGGCAACTTTAAATGCGATAGCAACGAAAATGAATAGCTCTTTTTTTTCTGAATTAAAAATAAGTCATCGCGTTTGTTCTATGAAGTTTTTTAAATGTCTTTTGAATATTAAAATTATTGATGTAAATATGAACCACAAATAAAATAAATAATGAAACTATTATTATGAATGTCTGATGCCCAATAAACTAATAAACTTTCCTTCTTTTCCCAACTATAATTTAAAATATAAACAGAAATCCGATGCACAATAAGTCACAAACCCTTAAATGCCCGATTCTCTCGAAAACTGTAAACATGTGCAGTTGTTTACATTCATAAATATCCTAGATGTAATTAAAAATAACTCGGAGCCGAAAGATTAAAATTCAAAGTTTTGTTAAACATTATTCGAAAAAAGAACGGACTTTAACTGCCATCTAGTGCCTTGTTAGAAACAAAATAAAAACGTTCCTAACTCTGATCACACCGATGTGATCATGGGCCTCAGAGAAGGGAAAAAGCCAATCACATGGTCCCGTTGACTTATGGGGAAAACGCCGTCCCTATGTGATCTGGGCCTGAACGGGGTTTCGTGAGCACCTGTGATACACCCCGTGCACCTGTAGTTGCTTTTCCTTCTGGTAACTCGTCCAGGGCTCAGTCAGAAATGATGTTTTGCTGAAAATTTTTTTAATTTTGGGGAAAACCAAACAGGGAAAAAGAACTTTATAACATCCAATACTATTTTCGTCAAACATCAAACAACATGAAGTTTCGTATGAATCTTACTTTTGTAGGCACTGTCTTTTACACAAATAACGAGTCCTAGTCTACCACGCCCTCGAAACTTGGAATTTACTTTTATTGCTCAGCTGTCTGAGGCTCAATTTTGTACAAATCACTTGTTCCTTAGCAATTGTCAAACAGTGTAGTTCCGGAGTTCACAGTAAAAACGAAGAACACAAGAGTATAAAATTAGTGTCTCACTAATTAATACAACTTAATTTACGGAGGGAAAACTTTCGCACGTGATTAAATTTAATAATCGGAAAGTATTTATTAGTCAGAAACTAAAAAGAAGGTTGACTAACAGGATTGTGGGTAATCATGTAATGCAGGAATTCTCTATTTTTGTTTAACATAATAAATCACTAAAATTCGAAAGGAATACTGAAACTCGGCTGAAACGATTTCCGAATTATTCGCTAGCTGTAATAATCTTACTTAATTTTTTTTCTTCAATTCTCTATCTATAGTCAACCTCATTTACGCATCACACTTCTGCATGAAAAGGGCAGTTAAAACGTGCTATAATATCAAAGAAAAGCCAAGGCAATGAAAATGTCAACTTTGCGAGATAACCAGTCATAAATTTACTAATTTATCTTTAATGAATACTTAGATAATATATTTAATTTTTTTTACAATATGTAATTAGTTATTTAATAGTCTTAAATGAATGCACACAATTTCTGGAATTCCCGCAAATTCCAATACACAATATAAATTTCCAACGCAAATTATAAAAATAATCACTATTTTGTGGTAAACATTAAATTTCCGCTCCCCTTCTTTAAAAACTCTTTTATTAAGATTTAGAATCAAATTCATTCTTTCACACAAACGCGTGCGAAAAGCATTTCATAAATTTAAATACTGTAACAATGTCACACAAATGTATTCGCTAGAAAAACAAGCAGTATTTCAAAAAAATATGTCCCTTTTATTATTTATTCAATATAAGTAGAACAAACATTGAACGTTTAAATTCGTTTTCATTTATAAACTTTACTTTTTCTATTTATTTAGTCAAACATTTTTTTGTTCTTTTTAGAAAGAAAAAAAAGACTTGCATTTGTTTATTCGAATAAATGCTTCCACAAATATATTTAGCTCTTTTAAAAAAATATATGCTCAACTTAACTGAAAAGTGTGAGAAAAAAAAATTCTATCTAAAATTTTTCCTTCCAAAAACTAAATACATAAAAAGAAACAAATAAACTTTTTGAATTAAACTGACATAGAGAGCGATACAAACAGCTGCAAAGACACATTCGAGGAGAGTTGAGGAATTCGACTTCTGTTCCAATTGGAAATTGTTTATTTATCTTTCGATTCGTCTTAAGCTCGTAGTGAACAGGCGGGCGAATTCAAAAATTTCAGATGAATAAAAACGAATTATAAAACAGTTTTTATTTTTCTCTCTCTAGTTTTGTTTTGGAAGAACTTAAATACGTAATTCTTGAGCCGCTTTTTTATTGGAAATGAGACATCAATTTCTTGACAATTTATTTGTTCGGAGTTTCTTTAGAAAGGAGGAAATTGAACGAAATATGGATAAAGATAATTTAATTATCTACGTATTTATATTTAGAAGAAATGGTTACCTCTTCTTAAAATTCTTTTCCTTACTTTTATTTCTTAAAAATTTATTCAACAAGATAAATAAATCTCAGAAGTATAATTGAACGGTGTCAAAAAGGCTTTTAAGCGGAGAAACGCCTTTATTTCTCGAAAGTAATTGTTTAAAATGGTTAATGCCTTTCAAAAGGATTTTTTTTTACAAATAATTGTTGGAAAATGTTACAAGATCTAATATTAATGATCTTCATATATTTTCAAAATGTCATGTAGGAAAATAGTTTAGTAATTTTTATGCTTTGTGTATAGGAGAATAAATTAATGTTTTCTTAAAAATATATTTATTTACAGAAAGTGTTGAATATAATTTCAAAATGCATTATTTTTCCAAACTAAGTAATTATTTATTTGCAGTAGGGTACAAGTTTAAGACAATTTTTAAAGTTTGTCGGTCAAAACTCTAGAACTACAGGATAGATTATAATAAAATTTGGCATGTATATAGGGCTGATATAATAATAAACAGTTCAACAGTTAAAATACACACAGGATCGCGTGTAACATTCATCAAAGTCGGAAGCTATGAAACAGCAATTGCAAAACATAAAAAATGGTTAATAATAGGTATGGTCTCCTTTTTCAGATAAACAGGCCTAAAAAACCCCGGGATTTTATACTGCAAATAAGATACTTTATGAGTTCCTGTGGCAATTCCACTTGTGTTCTGCAACTTTGTTTTCAGGCCTTTGGTTCTCGAAGTTTGCGAGTTGCAATTGCCCGCCCCAGAACGTCCCAGCCATACTCTAAAGCCGGGGTGGGCATTAAGTCGATCGCGAACGCCCAAGGAATTGCCAAGGCATTTTGGGGCGACCGCCTTTTCTCTTAAGACCTAATAATCATTTCATCATACGAAGGTCTAGAAATATTTTAAAAATACGGAGGAAAAAAATCGAATCACAAGAGAAAAAGTTCGTTAAATGGAAAATTTACTTCGATATTTGGAGGTTATTTTACGAAGAAAATTGTAAAATTTTCTTAGTTCCACGAAAAGGTTCGCTAAATAGAGAAAAACTCAATATAGAGGTTCGTAAAATTTAAGTACGAATGCTTTGTAGACTTTCTGTTTGCTCACTACAGCTACGCCACTGGGTCCACCCAGTGGCGTAACGTACACTCCCGCATTGCGGGAGTGAGTGTGAATATTACTTACTTTGAATATTAACGTAGCACAGTGGGCAGTTTTCCCAATCTGGCGCACTGAAACCCCAAAAATGTAATTGCGCGAAATAAAACAATTCACAATTTATGGTCTTCTTGAGTTCAGACATGTGTAAACAGTTTTTGTCAGTGCGCGAATAGAAATCGTCAACAATTATCGGTATACAACAAATTATTGTACATTTACAATGTTATGTTTGATTGTATTTGTTTAATCTTTAACATTTATTAAATTTAATTTTTTTAACTTGCCACACTGTTTCTTGTATATGTTCTCCCACGTGTAAGTTATTGCTTCTGTTAATAGCCTTAGATTCTTGCTTAAAAACTAGTTCCACATAGCAATCATTTATTCTTGATCAAATTCAAACTGGACATAAAATAGTTAAGACCCTATTAACCTTACTCTTGTTATTAAAAAACAGAAAAGAAAATCCAAATTACATTAATTACTTTGATTTTTGATCATTAGATATAATTATGAAGACTTTAAAGCCTTAAAATAACTTCCGTGTGCCAGATTGGGAAAACTGCCACTGTACGTCGCACTGTTCAGCTACACGAGGGCTTTTGGCGACGGACCTCGTCATTTTGAACCATGGTCAAGTGATGAGGACGGCACCCTCCTCTCGTAACTACCACACTACATCAAAGGGGGGGACGTTTGAGCTCTCGACAGATTTAACGTGCATCTCTTGCCTATACGGCGGGTCTTTAGAGGTACTGGGCACGAACTCATGACATGCCTGCCATGGGCATCCGCACCCCCTCCGCCACTTTGCGGGAGCCCGGTATTCTAGGGGGCCCAAAACTTATTGACGTCAAGTACATATTAGGGCTTGAGGCCCCAAACCTGACTTCCCTAATATTCTCCTTTGCGTTTCTGGGTGAAGCGTAACACCTTGAAAAAGTTAGGAGTAGCCCTGAAAAAGTCTGCCCACCCCTTCTCTACAGGTCTTGAGATCTCACTGGCCAATCCCTTCGGGGAAATATCCTCACTTTCCAGAAATTCATTGATCAGACGAAGGATATTTACCTCTCGTTGCCCTCCATTAAAACAAAATTAGGGCCAACTGCACCCGTAAAATGGCGAACACAGGGCTTCAAGGTCTCATCCCTATATCACTCATCCCTATATACAGTCGGTGACTTTTTCAATGTCATGGAGGTGTATTCGGCTATCCAACGTGATGCTTACGTGATTATTTGTGTATTTTAACTGTTGAATAATTATTTTTTGCTTATATCAGTCTTATATACATACCAAATTTCATTAAGATCTGTCCAGTAATTTTAGAGATAATCGAAAAAATCTGAACATTTTTTTTAATTTTGAGTATCAGAGTGTATATATTTAAAAAAAAATAATCCGGGTAACATTTTATCATTAAATTAACTGTATTATATTAAGTTTTATTTTGAATGAATAAGGAATTTCTCTGCGTTGTTTAATAAATTATTTCCATTACATTTTATATTATTATTTACATTATTCTAAATATTCTCACCGAATTAAAACATCTTTTGCCTCATTCAGAATTCAATCCGTTACTTTTATATGGTTTTTCTTGGTCAAATTATTTTTTTTGTTTGAGGAACAAATGCATATATTTATTTATAAATACCATTAATAGCACATAATTACGAATAATTTGTACTTTTAAATGTTTCGATGCAATTTTTTTTGAGAGAATAATTGTATGTATTTTTTTCTCCTTTTTTTAGCTAAAAGTAATGCAGCACCTAAATACGAAAAGGAATTTTGAATCTTTAATAATAATAATAATAACCAATATACTGCTAAGAGACCTCTACTTTTTCTATTTTTCTTCAGAAAAATGCACTTTTACGTGAACAAATAAATCAAGGTAATAAATTAGACGATTTCTCGAAATTAAAGCAAAATAAATTAAACCTAATGAGTCCTATTTAACCATGTAATTGTCAAACATTCATTAATATAAAAAAGAAATGTATCTGACTCAAAATAAAGGGAAAAAAAGGAGAGGTAATGATACAGAGAAAAGTTCGAAAGTAGTGAACAATCATCAGGGCATCCCCAGAGCTCATCACCCATGCTTACCAAAGACAGAGAACTTCGTGTAGAAAAAAAAACTGGAAATTTACCATTGAATCATTAATTTCTTAACTTATTTGCAAAAAGGTAAACTTTTGAGAGGTTAACCCTTTTGTGGGCATTGGGAAGATTACTTCTCATCTACATGATCTTACAAAACGCACCTGTGGGAAGAGCAAAACCCATAATATATTGGCATTGCTATTATAACGATGGGAAGACTAAGTCCCGCTTCAGTTTTGTGTTATTGCACATAATTCAGTGTTTATGACATCTGTAAACCAGACAAAAAAAAAAAAAGTACCTTGTCCAAAAGCATTTGCTGTATATAACGATGTCGTGGGAGGGGCTGATCACTTCGACCAAAGAAAAGAAAGATACCAAATAAGGAGATCTTTAAAATGGTGGCATCGTATCTTTTATTTTCTTATTGGCCTAGCCATCATAAATAGTTTCATACTGTGGCAAGTGAACAAAAGATACAGAAGTTTAGACCAGTTAACATTCCTCGTACAGCATTAGCTCGTCAGATTAATATATTCGCCGTTCGTTTATATATATTTAAAAAGAAAAAGAAAAAACGTTCTGCTAGCTTTTCAGCAAAGTGTGTAGTTCCGAATGATGTGCGCTTAGCCCAGTGTGAGAAATCATTTACTGAAGATGGTTTCCAACTGTAGACGATGTAGAAAACGTGGCAGAAAAAAAGAGGGCCCGCTACATGTGGGCAGAATGTGTTGTCCCCTCGTGCATTGCAACATGCTTTTAATTTTTTTCATGGCAAATAATCACCATTCAATTCAATTTTCTTTATGACGGTAAATGGTTTTTTGAGAGAAATATTCTTCCCTGCCCTAAAATTTAAATATAAACATAAAATTCGGCGAAGTAAAATATATTTCCTCAAATCCTAAAGTTATCTCTTTTCTTATACATCAAGAGATAACTTTAGTAATATCATTTTATTATTAAAAGTATATAGTCTCATAAGTTGTTTATGCTGTTAGAAGCATCGAAAAGCCATTTCGACAAAATTCTTTCTGAATATTTTAAGTTTGTGAATTAACTCAGTTATAGGTGAGTTATTTCA
Organism: Trichonephila inaurata madagascariensis; assembly: GCA_019973955.1. Taxonomy (NCBI): domain Eukaryota; kingdom Metazoa; phylum Arthropoda; class Arachnida; order Araneae; family Nephilidae; genus Trichonephila; species Trichonephila inaurata. The sequence continues at coordinate 138,834 of BMAV01013626.1, read as the reverse complement.
ATGTTTTCTTCTTTTTTAATCTACAGATAGATAAATTTAGTAATATTATTTTGTTATCAACATATTTTCAAAATAGATTGCATGTATTAATATGTAAACATTGTTAAAATATTTCGAAAAAGACTTTTTTTGAGGAAGCTAAAAGACAGAATTTTATTGGATTGAGAAATATACAGTGTATTTATTATTATTTTTTTTAATATTGAAGTCTGTTTTTGTGTACTTTTATTAGAGTTAATTTTAGTGTTTATTATGATTAATTTTTAATGTTATATGTTAATAAGATTTTTTTAAAAATGAAACAAAAAAAGAAACACAGGTTAATAGTTTGTACACCATAACTATTTATAATCAGGGCAAAACCTTTTTGATACAATCTATACACAATTCTTATATACATTAAAACACAGACAGAGAACATAATAAACTTTTAATTACCACTCTATAAAGAGTCACCCCTATTCGTAAGATCTGCTATTTTTTTATCAATAAGTATTTATCAAAGAAATAGCTAGTGGTGTATTCGATTTAAGTATAAAAGAAGTCATTGTCTTTTTTCTCTCCAGCACATTTTTCACCAGCTAAATTTGGAGAAAATCTAGCCAGAAACACAAACCAAAGCAGGGGGTGATATATAATGCCCCTTTCTTCACCAAAAAAGGGTGGGTCCACAACCCCACCTTTTTCCTGTTCCCCCCTTCCAGACACGTCCCTCCATTGTCAGATATATCACCGACCCCTCCCTCTCCTCTTCTCATATTTGCGCTTCTGTAGAGGGGTGGAGGATGAACCAGACGAAATAGAATTAAAGTCTCGGATGAAAAAAAAAAATCCTCCCCTTTTGGATTGTCTCGAGTTTCCGCATATCCGGCAAGGATATGTCCGGAATTTTTATTGGATATAAAAAAAATGGAGGTTTTCAATTTGTGCTCTCTCTTCCTTCCCCTGACTTATGCAAATCGGATTTGTTGTTGGTGAAAAAAAGGGGGGACCACCCTTCATCTGGCGTTTTTAGAGATGTAGTTTACGGTTGAAGGAAGAGATTGAGTTTCCTGCATTTTTTTTCTTTCCTTTTGCTTGGTTGATAGTTTGTGTCTTGAATTCTCAGCAAAAATATAATAAATAAAGCCAATGCGATCTGATTTGAGTCGTTTAGTGTTTAATTTAATCTGGCTCTTTCATAAGTTTGTGTAAATGCATCGTATAATAGAAATAATTTGATTTATAACTGCGCAAAATGGTCGGTTGAAAAGCAGCATTCTTGCCCCAAATATAGTCCCATTAAATTGTATTAATGTTTTTACATCGCACGTAGTCATAAAATCATTCTATTGCTATATTTACATTACATTTTAGTGTACATTTATTGCATTCAAATTTTCACATTACATTTAGCATTAATACATATCTATTTACCCTCCAAGGCTTCAGAGCGCTGTAGTAAAAAAAAACCTAAAACGAATGCTGTCAAAAAACATGAAATACAGAAAAATTTCAAGTTTTATTTACATACTTTACAGAAGTTTCATATAGAAACCCTTTGTCACACGCAATGGCGTAGATGAGAATATTAGCCCCCTCAAACTCAGATTTTGGGCCCCAAGCCCAAAACACTGGCTTAACATCAGTCAAGCTTTGAGTCCTCTAAAGCCCTTGCCCTGCCACAATGCAGGGGTGTACGTTACGCCACTGGTCACACGGCTTACATGAATGCAATAGTCCAGTTCCTGTACCACTCTTCTCAACATGTTGCTATGAACGTTATTGATAGCACGTGTTATCCTATCCTATCCTTGTTTTATATATATATATTATTTTATTAACGCATGTTATTTTACATAAGGCTCAATTTTTCGTACTCTATTTGCCACGTGATATAGCAAAACTGCATGAAAGGAGATAAAACGAGCTGTCAATAATATTGATGTAATCGTGTTCAATAGAGTGGGACAGGAACTCGTATTATCACATAGATGAGTGCCGTGCGACCAGGGGTTCCCTTTTAAAATATGTAAATAAAACTTGAACATTTTCTGTATTTCTTTTTTGGTTGTATTCATCTTAGTTTTTTTACTATAGGGCTACGAAACTTTCCAGGGAATTATGAATATCCCTGTATTTAATAAAAGGGAAACAAAAGTGAATACGGGGATTGTAAATGGTGTACCTTCCTTAATATTTTGTTAAGGTTGCAGTTAAGAAAAACATGCTAATTCTTTTGTTGAAAAACTCGAAGCAAAACTCTTTCCAAAATATGTCAGTTTACATTATCTGTCTCTAAATGAAAAAAAAAAAAAGCTTTCATTAAAATTAACTAACTACTTAGTTATATGGTAAAATTCTCAGAAATGCAATCCATTTTTCTATTCTTAACCCGGGAGCAGGCGCTTATCTTAAATTTACTTTCGCTATCATGATTAATAGGCATTACTTCAGCAGGTTATTCCCTTGCTTGATTAGTTTCAATTTCCTTTAATAGAGATCCTAGTTGCCCATTTCTTTTTTTATATTCTGCTCATTTACAAACCATAATAAGTCGTACAATACAGCAATGAAAACCACTAAGTTGTTCACAGAGAAAAAATTTAGCAAGTTCATAGAAAGTATTTTGGAACTAAAGTGGTAGCGCGCGGGGAATTCAGTTAAAACAAGTACCTTAAGATTGTAAAAAAACGTTTGACACTTCCCCCCCCCCCCCCCCAAAAAAGAGGGATATATGCACTGGCGTAGCTAGCTCTCAGGGGGCTTTGTATCAAAATTCCTTCGAAGCCCTTTTTTAGATATGGGAGCCCTGT
>BMAV01013626.1:102862-130786 GCA_019973955.1 Trichonephila inaurata madagascariensis | reverse complement strand
CAGAAAAAAATCGAATGTCGATTTTCTAGGATGAAATATCGATTCACAGAATCAATTCAGTGCTACATATCGATTTAAAAAACCGATTTTTTTTGGTTTGAGAAATCGATTTTTCGATTAATTGATCTCAGATCGTCATCCCTACGCAGGACATCCAATTGGACTTGCATGCATCAATGCCCGACCGTATCACATCATGCATTCATGCTAGAGGTGGCCCAACAGGGTGTTACAATATCCATTCTTTTTTTAATTTTTCTGCAATAAATGATCCTTTTGCTTTGATTTTGAAATCACTTACATTAGGGGTGGACATTAAGTCAATCGCAGTCACACAAACTGATGGACTTCCAAGACATTTTAGGGTGACCGCCTGAATATTAGCAATTAGTAATTATAAACCGAAATACTCAAGATTGGCTGACAGTATGCAGATTAAGTCCTCTTGTGACTAAAGCAATAACTTTAGATAAAAATGTTTTATTTTTTATTTTGAATTGTTTCGTAACAAATGCATTATATTTAATATTTTTTTATTAATGGCTATTAATATTAAGTTTGTATCTTGCGTTTTGATTGAAACGTGGTCTTAAAAGTGTAAGTTTATTTTATTGCAGTTATATATGTAGGCAAGTTCATATTCCGTATTTATTATTATGTTTCGATACATATTCTAGACTTTAGCTTTCGCTCATGACACCAACGACCCTAGGCAGTGGCGCACACAAGAATGTTTCAGAGGAGGGAGGGGTTTTCCAGTGTTGAATGTCCACCACTGTCGTATCATAACACAATATAAAGCCGAACATATTTTTATGATATTTTAGATTATCGGGAATAAAAAGAGCAAAAAATAAATTGCATAAATAATTATCATTAATTAATAAAAAATAATTAATGACAAATGTTTAATTAAATTTTAAGAAAAAAAAAAACATGTGATTATAATCATTCGGAAAAAAAATCAAGGGGTATGGGAGGAGGTCCGGACCCATGGACCCCTCATCCCTCATGGGTGCCATTGACATCTTGTGGACCTCAACACCTTGAAAAAAATTAAAAGTAGCCCGTACGCTGGAAAAGTACACACGACAGATTTGATGGACATCCTGCCCTTCTCTACGGCGGGACTTCAGTGGCACTAGGGTTTAAACCCACGATCATGACCACTAGGCTACCACGGTGACCAAATTATCTAGAATAGTTTCTTTTTTGTATTTGATCATTTCTTTCCCGAAGATAATCACATTGAGTGCCGCCCCACCCAGTACGGTGGTTATGACACTCGGCTTGTAATCTAGCGGGTTCGTGTTCGAACCTCGAGTAAGGAAAGGATGTCTCTTCGGGAAAAGAAATCGGATTTTCGCCTGCAATGGATTCCAGTCTCAAAAGGAAAGCAGCCTACCTCTTCTGTTCTTTGCTGGGATCATCGTTTGTTATAAAAATCTGTATTCTGTGATTGTGTTATATGTCTCTGCTCATCTATCTCACGTCTTTCGTATGTATCCCAGTAATAAACACACAACATCACACTGAGTGAAATAACCATGATCGTTGGTATGCTAAAACTCTTAAAAAATGACTACCCATGGTGCAGTTGCAAATTTATTTCATTATTTCATTTTTCCCTGGTACGCAGTTGAGAAATTGAGTTTCTAAAGTACACCCCGTTAATAATTTCTGCATAAATATGTTAATTGAAAACTAAACGCTTGAGCAAACAAAACTATCAATTCCCCCAATGAGAGCTCACTATTGAACAATAGTAAATGCAAGTGGAGTGTAAATACGGTGGATTTTTATTTTGATAGATTGGTAAACACTAAACGGTTATTTACTTGCATTAGCATACTATACGAGTAGTGTAGCGCATCCGGTCGGGGTGAGTTTCGCTTTAGAGCTGACAATGTGAAAAATGAAGCGCTGTTTTCCATGTCATTTAAAAAGGTTTTCAGTTTCTAAATTGGGTTGGTTTTCTGGTTAACTGGTTTTCCTGAAACCAGTTTCGTAATCAACACTGCAAACCCTATATTCTCAGTGGAACTTTTTTAAAGTGTTTCTCACACGACACAATGCGTATACAACTGATTCTTTTACGACTGAATTATTTATTTAGTTGAAGCGTGTAGGTGTTGCCTTTTCCCTTCGATTAAACTGCTTAATTGAGGAGAACACACGCACAATCGATATATTTGCAGTTTATATTTAATTCGTAAGCATTTAACAGGGATAAAATTACAACAGAAAACTACTTTGTTGTGTTATTTTTCTTTGTATGGGTGATTTAGTTAAGAAAAAGAAAAGGAGATATTGCATAGGTACCATAATATCAGAGAGATTAAGAAATAAAAAAGAAACAATATAAAAAAAAATTAACTTAATTCCTACTTAGATCAACAAAGAAACATTTTATTTTAGCTACTTTTTATTAAATAGTTACAATTAATATAAATATGTATATACATATGACAGAATCACAACATTAAGTGGTCATTAATTTTTATTAATTATCATTAAAGTATCGTATTGTCATCCAAAACAATCGTCAAGAAGAATTTCAGTTCAACTGAATGCTTTAAAACGTGAGGAAAAAAAAAATTTTCAGGTTTTGACACAAGTCGCCAAAATCGTTTTTTCATTTCCTTTAATTTTTGCTATGCATGTATTATTTACCTCCATTTTCTCGCACACATTATTCCACTTTATTATATCATAGCAGCACATTCTATAACTCAGCTACACCTTCTAATTTCTTCAAATTATATACAAGTGTTCTTGAATTCGATCGACAAATTCAGGGGAGTGTTAGTAGACATCGTGGAGACGACAAATCTCAGAACATGGGGTAACAAACCACGTTTAGTCGGTGGAAATCGAGAATATAGTAGCCATCTGGAGGACGATGAGCCAGATGAGCGTAGTGGCCAAAACGAATGTGGGAATTTGGAGCATCGTTGCAGGTTTGAAGAAACCTGTGCATGTATGCGATTTTTCCACTTCTCGTGCCGCTGCTTCGAGTACCGGTCTTTATACACCAGAATGTGTGATTCATATATGACGGTGCACTAGCAAATATTTCGATTGCGGTACGTAACAAATTCCAAGATACACATCGCGGAAGGTGCCTGTTGCTTGGCCTCCACGTTCCCCGGACCTTTTGAAGTCTTTTGAAGTCACCTGAAATCGCTTGTGCATGAAACGCCGGTGACTACAGTCAGGGCTGGCTCTAATAGTTTTGCCGGCCCGGACAAAAAGGGAAAATGCCTCCCCTCTCTCCAAAGTAAAGCATTATATAGAAAAAAAATACAAAAAATTCGAAATTAAGGGCATAATTAACTTTTATTTCAAACGAGTAAAATGTAAAAGAAGAAATGTTCCATTTCAGCACAGGTCAATTTCTTCAAAAAAAGAGTCTACTAGCGTCTACAAGCGTTTATTTTAACCTATAGTAGATACACTTAAGACTAAAAACATTTCCTGTGGCTCTCTATCTACCAAAAACTCTTATTACCCCTGTCCCCTTTTGGACAGCAAATACCGGACATCTTGTGGGTGAAAGGAAAGTTAGTTGTGACTTCTCTCAAGGATGGGGAGAAAGTTACTAGTGAAAAATGAGTAAACATATCAAAATTTATGGTTTAACACATATTTTCCTCCCACTCGAACCCATCAAATTTCAACATAAAAGAAAGCCGACATTAAACATACAGATTAGAAAATATGGAAATAAGATAAGTTAAATGAAATACCAAAATTCACACCCAATAATATTTAAGAAATTATATCAAATATTTTTGTAACAAAAAAAGAAAATATTTTTTAAGTTCGATCCAAATGCTTCCCTTAATATTTGCCACACAAGGCAGGGGGTCTGGTTTGTCCGGCCCTAGAGCCGCCCCTGCTACAGTGGAGGATCTTATGGCACGAATTGTCGTCGCTTCAGTTGATATCGCCAGCCCATCGGATTTGTTTGAACTCGTCCGATAATCCTTCGTCCGCCGGGCTCAGTTTTACTACGACCTACTCGGCCGCAACTTCGGACAATTCCTGTGACAATCACTTGTCGTTGCATTTTTAAAGTAGAGCTGTGATTTATTGTTTGAATAAAAAACAAGCTTTATGTCTAATATAAATGTATTTCTTGCCTCATATTTCCCTTTTCATTCCATTCTACATCACACCCTTCCTAACAGCTTTTGAGAACTACTCCAACTATGCTATCTGCTGTTCCAACTGTGGTATATTTATAAAATTTCTCACTATTGTACTCAATTGTTATAAACAATTAATTATTGTTAAAACAAAACTGCATTAAAAAAATAATACAGTACAGGATAGTGCTTCTCAAACTTTTAATATTTGCGACCCCATATTTAATCATATAATTTTCACCGCGTCCTCCTTCCCCCCTCCATACAATAAAAATGTATTGAATTCAATTACACTATACTTTGATGCTAAAGCTAGAATACGACTTAAAACTCTTAAGTGCCACCGGCGTATATAAACGTCTCACCCAGCCAAAGCGGTGCTTTCCCGGATGTATGTGTACGTCTTTCGAAAGTATGATCTTTCATGTGCACTGCTATCCATTAAATTATTCCGAAAGCTATGGAATGCAATAAAAAGACCTTGACAACGTGTCCGGAGGCATTGGAAGTGAATTGCGTAACTTTTAATCGACAGTTAAGGAATTAGTTATAAAACGAACAAATTATAAAGATAAGGTTTAAATTTTTGTATATAAATTTTCATATATGGCAAGACTATGGGATCACTAATAATTGTAAGACTTGTTCTTAAATTAGTATTATTAAATTAATTATCAAATACATTGTGTAGTATTGATATATTTATCAGTGTAAATGTGTATTATATCAGTGTAAATATGTATTTTATTTTTTATTATGTCAGAATGTATTTTGTTTACTTTCAGTAAATTAGTAATTTTTTTATATACTATTTTGTTATAGGCTTTTAAATATGCTCGTCCCCCCCCCCCCTCGTAGGATTATGCTCCCTCCAGGGGGGGTGCGCCCCACAGTTTGAGTAACACTGGTACAGGACAATAGCCACAATAATAAGTTAGCAAATTCTTAGGCTAAGGTTGTAGGGTTAATAGCATTGTGACGTCTGCTCATTAGCGGAGCTCTCCTCGTCTATACTGGTCAAGATTGACGTATGAGGGATCAAGTTGTCCAGATGGGGACATTGTATCTCCATCGTATCTGGATTTTAAATCAGTGTAGGCCAATTTTAATTTTCAAAGCGTTTTACAACTCTATAAAAGGAATCGTTATAATTTATAAAACTGATTGTTATTACCGTCACATTTTGAAGCAGCACCATAACTATTAGCAACAGACCTCGTAGCTTAGAACCATGGGTTTGTGACGAGGACATGTCAACATGAGGACTTTGAATTTCCGTAGATTTACCGTTCTACACATTGGATCTTCCATTGCTCAGGAAACGAACTCACCATTTATAGTTTTATTGCTTTTGTTTGTGTAATTTCCTTTTTTTTATATCCATTCTGTTTATTAGAGCAAACCCATGTTCATTTCTTAAAACTGGATTATGCAATTAACTACAGAATTGACAGGAACTGCAACTTTTAGTTTACTAAGCAAGACAATTGGAGGATATTGTGCTAAAAGTGAACATTATGTTTCGCCTTTTACGGTAGATAAACGATTTCACCTTGGCTGTATATATTGGCGTTATACGCCTGTTATAAAAGTGGTAACTTGAAAACAAAAAAGATAAGCATAAAAGAAAATATTTATATTAGTATATATTTAAAAGAAATGACATATCTTATGAACATCAAGAATTATAGTTCTAGAAGTATATTTTTTTTTCAAAAGCCTGGTATAGCATGTGAGGCCTCAAAGGGATCAAATATCAATGTGGAGGTTTGTTTTGTTTCAATCAATTCTCATTGTTAACAAATCAGTAAAGGTTAATTTTAAGTCTAACATTAAATAGCATGCGTCTGCACTCGTTCACGTACAGAAGATCTCTGATCACAACAAAAGAAGTTTTCATCAGCAGCGCCCTTTATACTGAAAAGAGTTCTATTCCCATTAATAAACTAATTTCAAAGAGTAAGATTAGGTTTCTTCATAAAAAAGGAGTGAGTGTTATACGGCGAGTATGCCTAAAAATTAGAAAAAAAAATGCTGCTTAAAAGTACAGGTGTGCGCTATACGCCGATGCGTGTCATAAGCTGGATTTTACGGTCAGTCGCTTCATTAGTAACTGACGCAGAAGGAAACTGGTAGCGAAAGGCCAAAAGCCTTACACTCTAAAACAATTTGAGAGCTGCTGGCAATGGACCGCATAATTTCAAACCACGGTCAAGGGACGAGGATGATACCCGAGTTAGCACCACACTCTCTTCCAGCTTCTACAACGTAAGGAATTTGAGCTACAACAGATTTAACATACCTCATATATTTTACATAGCAAGTATTCAGCGAAACAGGGGATGAAACTTACGACAAACCATGACCGCTAGCCTGCCGTTCAAACAGATTGGAAGTGCAATCCTACTTGGAACACTTCAGGTTTAAAAACCAACTGCTTTTGCGCCAAAGTTCATTTATATTTGCATTAAACTAGTTAGTAATGATATCCATTTCGAAACTTAAATGTACTTTTCTGTGACTCAATGCCACTGATCTTAATATATGGTAACACTATTTAAATAGGAAAAATGTCTAACCGGATTGTACTGAAAGTTAAATAAAAAAGTTTTAATGTACATGTATCAATATTTCTTACTAACACCAAGAAATAGAATTAAATTGTCTAAATTAAAAAAAATATATTAAAAATCATTTCTTTTTGTCAGGACTAATAGATAAAATATTTTTTGTCCAGACATATATTGAAAGAAAATTTTGTTTACTATTCTATACTAAAATGTACCCAAATTATTAAAAAGTTAAATTTTTTATTTTATCATTTTCAAAAAATAACAGTACGTTTTGCAATTTTTTTTTTAAATCCTTCATAGCGTAGAAGTTTGAGAATGTTTTTTTAATTTAAAAAAAAAAAAATCAACAACAAGATAATCAAAGAGAATTTCAAAACATTTACAAATAGAAAGGAGCATTTTGTGGTTCAATTTAGCATAATAAAATGTAAGGATTCTTTTGTGAAAAAGTTTTTAGATTGAATCAATTTCATAATTGATATGAATTCCTTATGGGTGTTTCAATTAATCATTTTTTAATCAAAAAGACAAAGTTATAATAACGTCGCACAAGTTGCACGAAGCCTATTGGAGCGACAAAAGTATTTTTAAACCAATTTTAAACCATAGTCAAGAGACGAGGACGACATCTGGAGCTCTCTGGCACCCCTCTTTCCTTACATCCACATCACACCTACATGAGAATATTTGAGAATCAACAAATTTAATATGCAGCAGCCCCCTCTAACAAAGCATTAGGCTTAAACTCATGACACGCTAGCCGCAAGTCCGTGAGTGAGTGATTATTAAAGTCGCACTGGTCAGCTACTCGAAGGCTTTTGGCTTCGTCATGTTGAACCATGGTCAAATGACGAGGACGACATCTAAGATGGCACCCTCCTCTCATAGCTATCACATCACACCAACGGAAGATTTAACCCTTGACAGATTTAACGTGCATCGCTCCCCTACACGGTGGGTCTTCAGCAGTACTAGGCTCGAACTCTTGACACGCCGGCCACGAGTTTGTTACCTTGACCTCTAGGCTGGCACGACCACTTTTTAATCTTGAAATAATACGTGATAAATGATATAGTATTTAAAAACAATGCAATTAGTACTCACAGTAAAATTTAGTCATAAAAATATATAAATACACAGAATAGAATGATCGATATAAGAAACTGGGTGGTATACCCGTTATTCACACGGGTGAATTGAAAAATTTAACAATATAGATTAAAGGATAAAGAAGTTTTTAATGAGTTAGTTTTACGTGAATTGCAAATTAAATAAAAAAGCTTTTTGCATATCTCAGCTGAACAAAAAAGCCATATTTGTTAAACTTTAAGTCTGTAGATCTAATAGCTGATATAAAAAGGGTTTATATATATAAAGACCCGTAACTCTCTTGTAGATCGATTTTTGAAAACATCTTCCTAAGCTGATCTCTGCTCAGTAAAATTAACACATTGTTACAAATTTTGAGTAATGAGCGCTTTTAAAATGGAGTAAATAATTTATACCTGGATGTGTAATACGTTAATATTACTTTCTGTTGCATTTATTTTATGTTCAATTTGTAATATTCGCAAGCTGTGCCTTTTCTTACATTATAATGCCGATTCAATGGAAACATAGCGAAATGTTGGCGATAGAGCCAAGTTGGCATCATTTGTGGTGACTATGTTAACCACTAGGCAATTGATTGAACGGTGCAGAAGTTGAAATGCATCTGCAGTTACCTGGTGTATATCTGCAACAAAGAGGATAGCACAAGAACCTTCTCCTCAAAACTATACATATACATGCCAATTTTCATAGTGATCGGTTGAACGTTGGAGTGATGCGATTTCATATATACAAACATCCATTTATATATAAAAAAATGTAAATCTATATATATATAAGTTTTAAATTTGATAAAGTTGGAGAGAGAAATTTAGGATATTTTCAAGTTAGTATTGTATTTAATTCGAATAAAAGTACTGTTAAGCGTATACAAATACTTTAATGTAATGTTTATTCTTAAGAAAAACTGATGAGTTATAATTAATAAAAGGAAACAAAAAATAAATAAATAAAAAAGAAAAGAAAAAGAAAGAAGTTGTAAAAGTTCCCATAATTCCATTCAAATGATTAAAACAATAACAATCAAAATTTTAATCACTGGGTCTTAAAACGGTCCTATGCTTTAGTTGGTACATCTCACACAGGAAACCAATCAACTTGACTTCCGATTACCTTTAATCCCCGACGTCTTCCACTCGAACGACTTCTCTTCCAAACAACTAAACTCCACTCTAAAATATCCAGCGGTCAATTCCATCCACTTACCCAAAGACGTCAAAATCCGAACCATCCAACGCCCCTGATTTTAATTCCTACGTCAACATCACTTTTCCGGTGCATTAATCGCACGCTCTTAGTATCGTTTGGTCCACCCTTGGCAGACGATTCCGAACGGTCCTTCTCTCTCTCACCCCCCAGCAATTACTCCTGACAAGTTCCCTTAGCAAAAGATTACACTTAAAATCCAAATTCCATATTTGGATCTTCGTCGTTCTCTGCGCCCTAATCTGCTTTTACAAGGGGGAGGGGGAAAAGGGTGCAGAAAGCTTGAGGGACCGTAATTGATGATCCTTTCGTGTCACTTGCCGTCGACGACAATGTGCTGCTCTTAATCAGACCTGAAATTCTTGACTTCTGCACTGTCATCCCTCCCACATCCCTTTTAAGACTTACCTCGAGAGCCTCCCCCCTATCCAATACCCCTTTAAGTCTGCCCCCCTTCCTTACCCGTAGCTTTCGAAGTTCATTAACTAATGAGCAAAAGGTTCGTCGTGTGTTGGCGGCATACCTTTTCTCCATCTTCTGCTGCTCCACCCCTGTTGGAGAATCCCTCCCTCAAAGAGTGGGAAGAGTTCATTTAAATGGTTTTAAAATCGTGGAATTCCTTTAAATTGATTACTCATTAAATTACGTCCCGCTTGGCGATTGTTGGGCGAATAGTTCGTAGCCAAAGGGCGCCACTGAGGACTCGGGTTTGTGCTCTGGAGCTTATGACTCGATTGAGATGCTCTGTTTGTTCTCCTTTGTGATGCTTTGTCGGAACGGATTGGCTTAGTTGTCACCAATCTTAACTTTCAGTTTTGATTTGAAGATTAGGTTTCTATCCCCTTTTATGAACCTCAGATTTCATTGAAGTTGGATATTTTATATTTATTCTGCGTTGCAATTTGCTTGGTATACTTTGTCCAAGTAAGAAAGAATCGCCACAGGTTATTACTTTTAGTTGGGTTGAATTCTTAAAGTGGATAGATATCGTAATTCTATTTTCGGCAATTACTTTTAATTCTTGTTACATAGATCGTATTGAACAATAAAATTATTGATTTTTGCACTTAATATTTGAGATGCAAAATTATGTTTATTAATTATATACCCATTCTTTAGGAATTATATTAACTAGGGAATTTAATAATTTTTTGAATAATAAAAAGGAACAAATTATGACTTCTAAGATGGAAAATAATACATTTTCTTAATTACAATTAAATTGTCGTAAACCGGAGGTTGCAAGTGTTGAAAGGGGTCATTGAAGAAGAGGACATTGTTATAAAAATAATTCTTTCATATTTCAGATAAGGCAATTTATGATTAATTCCAATTTAATAACCGTAGGGGAGAACAATCCTAATCTAAAATTATAAAAGATCTCTCTTGATACGCTTGTTGATCAATTGTCAACTATTTCCGAAACTGCTTCAGTCCTTTTCAAACCAGCTTCTTTATTATTTCTACTTCTCCGAATGTCACTTACAGCTCGAATAATAATCTCTACTAACAATTAACGACTAGCTATTCACGAATAAAGATCCACTATTAATTTTAATACACTCTTTGCCCGGGTTTAAATAGCATTTACATTAGCATCAAATCAAGTCATCTTAACGGCAAGTGGTTTTAAACTCAAATCTTATTTATTTCAAGAGAATTAGTTTGAAGAATCGTGGATATACAACCCGTTACAAAGTACGTAGTTTTAAAATAAACTAGGGAAGTAGTAAATAATAATATGCAACGAAGAAGCATTAATATTTAAAAGAGAATACAAAATGCCGAATTTAAAATGTAACTTTTTAATGAATACTTTTTTTTATTTGCAATGATTAATTCAAAAAAAAAAGAGAGAAAAGCCTTGATACTGATTATTGTATTCATAACTTGAGAAGTTTTACTTCTATATTTTGTGATTTTCTTTATTTCTTTTATTGCCTGCTAATAATTAGTGCTAATTTCATTAACATTGTATTAAAATTATGTCTATAAATATTGTTAGTTTGAATCATGCTGGTAATTTTGGAACAAAATGCTGCTTCATTTCCATATTTTTCTGACAATTTTGAAACAGATATAAAGTATTGCAGCAACAATAATTTTCTGAGACAAAAGTTACTTTGTGACATTTTTATTTCAAATATGATACAAATCACAGGTGTGGTTAGATTTAAATAACTCAAATTAATTTAGAGGAAATCAAAATTTCTTCTAACAAATTGCATACAGTAAAATACAGATGTAAAGATATAATTGCCCTGAAGATAGTTCCTCTCCAGCCCAGTTATCTAACGCACAGCAAGACGTTTTTCTATAAATCAGCAGGTTGGTGGTTCAAATGAAATACCAAAGACAAAGTCAATAGCTCGGGCATAAATGATGACTCGGAAAGTAATACATATAACCTTAGGAATATCAGTTTTAGTTTACATCTAATGAAGTAATCGGCTACGGTGCATGCGTCAAATTCATCCACCATCTCACCAACAGATTGCTAATTATGTCAGCAGAAAACATTCTAAATAACGCTTAATGCATCAGAGGATGTACAAGATTTGCAAAACTGGTTGAAAAAAACAACTTTCTCGATATATCGCTCATAAAGTCCCGTAAAAAATACGATTCTCCTCTCAAAAGCATTTTTAGCAACCTATTTCCTTTACGATCCAGGAAAAGTAAAAGTGCTTAATAGTTGGCCTGGAGAGAATTTTATTTTCAGTGCAGTTGTCTATCGCGCAGCAAGGAATATATCTGTATAGACCTTCAGGTTCATGGTTTTATTTCTATAATGACATTTATTTCTATTATGAACTACATCAAACAATTTGTTGGAAATTTGGTGCTAAAAAGGATAATGCAAAGAAAAATATCAGATTTTCCAAAAACTCGATTAATGTTTTGTGTTTCGAAAAACTTAAACATTTTGTATTAAATTTCATAAAGTTATCGCGACTGTTTTAGTCTCATTAATTTGTATCGAAAATATGCATATCTATGTAAGCAAAATGTGCCCTAACAAACTAATTTTTGTTGAAAATCCCACAGTTTCGTGTTAAACGATTTTCACTATATTTTAAAGTAATGTAGAGTTTAATTTGGATTTCCATACAATCAAAATAGCATCCATTCAGACAGCAGTCATACTCGTAACAAGCTCAAGTTTTCAGAATTGAATTTCTTTAAAAGTTAAAAATAGCAATAAGAATCCTTACAAACCTACTGTTGGAAATAAATTAACGGATTTAATATAAAGTTTCATACAGATATAGCTTGGACTGCACATTCGCTTTAGAACTTTGTCATTACACGTATACAGGATGTCCCACGGTCATTGGTATAAACTTGAAGGGGATGTAGGGGGCATCACAAAGATTGAATGGTAGAAAATGTCAAGGGAAAGCATTATGACAAGTAGAAGAGACAAGACTGAGATCATCCGAAATATATTTATAGGTCAAAGATATTACATGTGCTGTGTGGGTAGAGGATATGTGAAAACGTCACAAAAGATGTTCAAAGGCTTCGCCATTGATAGCGATGTAGACATTACACCATCGGACTATGTCAGCGGACTCGTTCAAATGCACCTGAATTTTGTTGGATAACCGTAGCAGCATAAACGATTCTTGCAACCAGATCTGTTTCCTGCCTTCACTATGCCTATTACCTCGTACTGATTCATGTTCGTACAAATTGTGATGCAAATTAGTAAGCATCCGGTGTATTTCTCTGCGGGTGCCTTTCGCGATATAATCTTTCTGGTGTTTGTATATTTACTTCTAAACTAAACTGAACTCAGTGGCGCAACTGCCCATAATGGCCACAAGTCCTACTGTGCCCATCTTAGTTTTCGTGACCTTGGGTGCTGCGGTGCATGAGCATGTGTTCCGGTCAAGTGGTCAGTCTGATGTGAAACCCCCATTGTTTAGTTCCTAAGCAATAAGCTTGGTACTCATTTTATCGACCCACTGCGGCGATGAAAAATTGAGTTAACCTTGCCCAGCATGGGGTTTGAGCTGCGGATCTATGGCGTGGAAGCGTGATAAGCTACCACTCAACCACTGTGCTTGCATTTCTTTCTACCAATCTATAAATCACGAGCAGATCTACCAGCTCGGTGTCTATAAAATATGTTCCTTACTCCTCTGCGGACGATGACAGCTCAAATAATGACGGATTTATTCGCGTACATTCCACTAATCCTTTTGGAAAATCTTTGGGCTATCAATCGCGTTTATTCACAACTAACCCTTCTAAAGAAGGAAACCGTGATATTCAAATTAAATCTACTATATATAGTTAGGGTTTTCTAGCTAGCATAAGGAGAAGGAGAGAAAGAAGGCCAGGAGTCAGGTGAGATTTCTACAGATTATTGAATATTTCAAATATTAAATAGAAGAACATTGAAAGTGACGATTGGTCACACGTAGAGTAACGTTAAGCTTAGTGAGAAAATTGAATTGATCCTAAATTAAAGTGGTCGATATTAACAGTTTTCATATAATTCGTGCATCTCGCTGTTGTTCCACTTGTGTTGTTCATATTGAGACATTCTCTTCCTGAATTTTAGTGAATCAGTGTTGATAATTTGGTCGATCAATAAATAAGTTGATTTTGAATATGTCTGGTATTCCTTCCCTTCCCTTCCTCCCACACATCTGGGCGGGCAAGAGAAAGGGTGTAATCCCTCCCAAAATAACTGCTGTAATACTGGTCTGTTTCCTTAAATGTATTTGTGAACAACGCTCCCTAGCGCCACCAAGGGCTGCTATGCAAATTTGAATCTTTCTGTTATCCCCTTAAAGTCTGTCCCAATGATCTTGGGGCATCCTGTATTTTGTAAGACTTGTTACAGGAAATAACGGAGCTTTTGCAAGTTAAATGTTACCAGACATTAAAATTCTTAAGTAGTGAGAAAGTCCAGTTCAGGTTACTCGTTTTTTGACATAGAACCGAAATTGTATGATCCGTTACCAATAGCTCCAGCAGATTCAATACAAAATCTATCCCAAATTGATTGTTTATGTGTCACATTTTAAAGTAACACGAAGGCTATGGATGAATGTCCTCACAATTTTGGACCAATGGTCCAGAGACAAGGGTAATACCCGAGTTGACATTTCCCTCTCAAAATTTCCAAATTACCCTAAAGGAAGCCTCAAGAAATTTAAGGCGCATGAGCCTCTCTAAACGTCAGGTCTTTAGTGGTACAAAAATTGGAACTAATGATTCGATAGAAATGAACCATCCAAATGTTTGCTAACATCACATCCCGTTAGCTTCAAATTTCATCCAAACCAATAGGTTTAAAAATATCGTTATGAATTAAAAAAATTGTTTTGTGGAGTTTGAACGAGTGAGTGTTTATTAATGTCGTTGTCTAAAGCAACATGTGGCCGCGGTAGCCTAGTGGTCTAGGTCAGTGTTCCCGAACCTTTTTATCGCCACGGACCGGTCAACGTTGGATAATTTTACCGCAGCCCTCTGACGGCGAGGATATTGATCGTTTATATTTTAGATTGTTTTGTTTTAATAATTTTATTTTAATTGTGTGTATTTAAACGCGTCAGAATAAAATAGAGCTACGGCAAAAATGAGTATAAAATGATTTAACAAGGAATATAAAGTGATGTTTATAAAAAGTAGCCCAGCCTAAGAAAAATATGCCACAGTAGATAAAATGGAAATAATTTAATGTTTCTTTTGCGGATCAGTAATATTTTATCCAAGGATTGGACCTGGGTTGGAGACCACTGATCTAGGTAACAGACTCGTGGCCGGTGTGTCTCGATTTAGAAGCTATTACTGTTGAAAATCAACCGTGCTGATTGAGCCAATGTACTTAAAAATGTCGGGGATCAAAGGTTCTGCCGTTGATGGAATGTGGAAGTTAGGATAGGAGTATGTCACACACAGCTCGGGTGTCGTCTTCGGCTCTTGTTCTCACACTTATGGGATCTGTCGCCAATAGCCCTCGAGTAGCTTAATAGTGCTATCACTTACTCTAAAGCAACATGAAAGCCATTGATGATGGACCATGTTCATTTCAACCACGATCAAGTGACAAGGACAATATCTGATCTTCAGCAACACACCAAAAAGAGAACTCTGAGCCATCATTAACTCTACACATTTTAACGTGCATCAGACCCTCTACCCGGTGGAATTTCAAATGACATCAGAACTTGGGTGCATGACATGCTAGTAAAGAGATCATGACTATGACAACCACGGCCACTGCAGAGTTTGAAATAAAAAGAGAAAATGCGATTTTTTAAAATTTTCAATGGAGCTGCGGATTGGTATGTACCATTGAAGACCTGGTGAGGTGGAATACCATTTGCCGCAATGTAATTTTGACGTCTAGTTTCTCCCCAGAGGCATCTAAGGTATTAGGAATAAAAAGTCTTCAGTTTACTGAGGGCACCCAAGCCTCTAAGGATCTTAAACATACTTTATAATCATACGATATTGATACTATCGATTTTCTGTATCATAAAAATCCCCCGACTTGGGCCAGGGTCGAGCCCGGAAATTTGGGCGTACAGTGCCAGTGACAAACTGACAACGCCACGCAGCCGACAGAGAAAATAAGATATTAAAGGTATTATAAAATAAAAATACTTATTCAATATTTTATGTAATTTCATTAACGAAATGCGTTCCTTTCAACGATAAATTGCATCTCTATTACTGGGAGACATCGAGGCTAGACTAATTTGTCTGGATTAAACTGCCATCCCAACAAAGCTATACACAGAAGTTCCCGCAATAATCGATGATGATGAATCCAATCGATAAAGCGATTTTAACGAAAAAGTGCTCTTCTACAACGACTTGCTAATCTTAACTATCTCCATAAAAGTATAATACATCATCGTCAAGATAAACACCAATCTATGTACTAAATGTAATTTCCATCCGTTCTGCATAATGAATACACCATTATATTATGTATACGAGGTGATAAAGAGTTTTAAGGGCACTTCAGAGACATTGAAATTTATAGAAAAAAATTGCTTGAAATAGATTACTATAAGCAGGTTTTTTTTATCAATATAGCTTCAAAAACCATTAAAACCAGGCTTTTTTCAGTTATCTACATATATTTCCTTTTATATACTAACTTTATCTTAAATTCTGCGTCTTCATTATATTCTCCAAATGAATTAAGGGTAATAATATTAAATAGACGTGAAGATTGCTTTTGCTGATTCATGGTAATTTAAGTAAGTAAAAGTCATTTAAGTCCTGCATTATACGAGTTATTTTAATATATGATCGGAAAGTTAATTATAGAAATCCAGGTGGAGTTCAGTTATATTTATGATAATGTGCAAGAGCTGTGTAGAAGCTAGTATAGTTTCATAGAAAGTGGTCCACTCGGAACTTTGCTAATTCAGCAGTTTTTTGAGGCTCACAATACTAGTGAATAAGGCAGTTTTACAGTTAAGGTATCCGACTATGTTTGGAACCGTGATTTTAAAAATGCACATAAATGGATAATTTTCATGATATTTCGTGTCACTTAGATTAGAATACATGTATAAAATTGTTTTAAGGACATTTTGACAAAAAAGAAATTATTTAAGTACAATATTTCGGCAAAAAATTAACTTAGAATAGCCTTTTTTCAAAATGTTCTTTTTTGTGCAAAATGCTTCTATTGTAATAATATTTTGCCCGTATAGAGCTCAGACCTCTGTACAGAGGCTCAACTACGATTTTTGAAAAATTCACATTTTCAGCGTTACAACCATTTGAAATAATTATCGGCGTTTTTTGCTTAAAATTTCTCCTCTCTGTGGTCATAAAACATGGATAAACCCATTTCTAAGTTATATATTTCAAAAATTCTAGTTGAGCCTTTGTACAGAGGTCTGAGCTATATACAGGCGAAATATTATTAGAATAGAAGCATTTTTCACAAAAGCAGAATATTTTGAAATATGTTATGTGTGACTATGTGTTAATTTTTTATCAAAATATTGTCCTTAAATAATTTTTTATTCTAATACTATTCTTAAAACAATTTTATGTACATTTTCTAATCTAAGTGACTCTAAATATCATAAATATTATCCATTTACACGCTTTTGCAAAATCACGGTTCCGAACGTAGTCGAATACCTTAAGGTGATTAAATTGAAAGATGCGAAAGTGAATTTAAAAATTTGCGCGTGCCGAAAATTGAAAAAGAAAGCGCTTTACATCAAAATTAAATTGATTATCAAATTTTTTTAAGAACATGAAGAAATTAAATTTATTACATATACAGGGTGAGTACATGAATGTAAAGAGAAAATATACAAAGTTTTTTTTTCCCCACCAATGATCTACAGAACGTTCAAGATTGCTGGGATTGAAATCCAAACATGGCGACAATGACAGAAGAGTTTTTGCGTAATAAAATATACGCGATTTTTTTCGGTTATTTCGGTGTATAGCGTTCATTAAGAAATCACTACGAAGAAGGAGCACCATCCAACAAGAGCCTTCTACGATGGTATGATCAATTTAAAAAAAAAAAACAGGTTGCTTCTGTAAAAATAAAAGCAGAGCAGCTGGTCAAGTGTCTCAGAAGAAGCATCGGAGAGGGTGAAGAGTTGTGTTTAAAGTCTACGAGAGTTAACGCCTGTAAATTAGAAATGCCCTAGAACAGTGGTTCTAAGCCTTTCGATCGTAAGTAACAATAACGACGCCTGAGACGGCACTTCCAGTCTCTTAATTTCCACACCACACCATTGAGAGGGCGTTTGAGTCTCAACACATTTAACTTGCATCGGGCTCCTCTGCACGGCGGGTCTTCAGAAGTACAAGGCTTGAAATTATGACACACCGACCACGAGTCCATTACTTTGACCACTAGGCGGCCGCTGCCTTCCCTGGTTCGATAACGCTAACCAAGAGTTTGTGCCCATTGCCAATAGACAACAACGACTCGTTACTTTATTGCAAAGAACTAAATATATTTAGCAAAATACTATTACAACTGATACTTTTTTTAAGGGGAGTCGGAAACCTCTCTCTATATATACAGTCAATGTTATATTGCCTGTCCTGGATGTACCTTTTCTCAAAGTCTGTCATATGTTCATGCTTCTAATGTGTGTGTGTTTCATACAATTAAAAAGTACATCTTTCTTATTATACTAAAATGAGCTTTAAGCTAATTTGGAATTTTTTCATAATTTATGAAATATTTTATCAAACATTGCGAAATTTAACCCATTTTTCACATAAAAAAATATTTAAAAATTAAATTTGAGTTTTTTTTACCAAAAGTTCACTTTAGTATATATTCGCCATCATTATAAATATATAAAAAATTTACATATCTGTGAACAGTAATTTCTCAGAAAAGGTACATCGAGCATCAAAATTTACACATTTTGAGATAAATTGATTTTAATGTATACAGTGAGACTTCTAATCGGGTAGGAAACAAAAAAATAAAAGACTCAATTTACAACAAAAGATACATGTTTTGGTTTATATCAGACGCTTAACTTTTAAGCAAAAACGAAGTACTTTGTTTACATTTTTCGCCATTCAAATGGGCATGGCCCAGTTTCAACGATTATTTAAAAATAGGTTTTAAGGGTTTCTAATTACCCTAGAGGTTTCAGTAAGGTATTTTTAGAAAGGGGTTAAATCCTATACAATTTGAAAATGTACAAATCTAAAATTGTCAAAAAAATATGATTTTAGCTTTCCAACACGCCTTAATAGTACTTCATATTACGTCTACTCCATATTACAGCACAGATAGCGAACACACTTCCACAAACGTACAGCACAAAACCCGACTAAGCAATTCTAAAAATGGCATTTAATTCTTCTTTTTACTTTAGAATCATGTTTAACTTTCTGTATTCCCGTCAACCACAGTCACGGGGAGAAGTATTGTATCTCACTCTCCTGTCGGCTGCGTCCCTGTTGAAAAGATAAGCATCTACTTTGTATCGTAGATACGTATCGCTGGACACCGAGATTAGCGTCCTTTTATATAACTACGTGAGCGTGCATGATATCTGGCATGCCCGTGATGGATACAACGGTGAAGTCATTCACAGAATCTGTGAGCAGATGTGCGTCTGAAGGACCGGGGGGAAATGTGTCAGTACCTTGTGATGTGGACACGTGTCGAAGCACGGATCACCGAGCCCTGCCTCCTCCACCCTTTTGCGGACTGTTGGGGAGGGGGAAGATTAAAAGCCGGTCGGGCTAATAGTGCACACGTTTGCGCTTTTTGGTGTACCCTGTTGTTCGATTTTTCCGGCATGGAGGGTTGTGAATAGATGGGTATACTTATACAAGCGGTATTTTGTAGGGGAAAAAAATTGAATTATTTCTTATAAAAAAAAAAAAAAAGAAAAAAAAAAAAAGAATTACAAGTAGAAAGTTGACCAATTAACAAATTTGATACATATATATCCCTTAATTTGTTTTCCCGTACACCGTATGGGCTACCTAAAGCAGGGCACGTCTAGTTTTCCTGTACGGTCATTGGAATTTCCCTTCTTTCTATCTTTGATTTGCATATATTTTTAATTCTTATAGGGAATATATTAGTGGTGGTGCTTTTAAGAGATACAGTTTGTTCATGAAACTTAAATACTTTTCATCATCGGTGGGAATTTTTCCATTGAGAGGCAGAAATTCAGGCTGCTTCTGAAAATATTTGATAAAGAAAAGGGATTGGCCAGGCAATGGGCTATTCGTTGCTTGAGAAGAAATGAAAA
Source organism: Trichonephila inaurata madagascariensis (assembly GCA_019973955.1). Classification (NCBI taxonomy): domain Eukaryota; kingdom Metazoa; phylum Arthropoda; class Arachnida; order Araneae; family Nephilidae; genus Trichonephila; species Trichonephila inaurata. The sequence goes on along the minus strand of BMAV01013626.1, from coordinate 110,998 downwards.
TAGAAAGATAATCCAAAAAAAGCTGATGCATCTGTCCCCATTGCAATGTAAGACTATGCTTCAAATTGTGTGAGTATATACACACAAAATCCTTAAACATTTGAAAAAGAAATACAAAAAGGAAACTTTTTTGTAAGTATGAGAGAAATTGTAAACTTATTCTGCAGTTTCTCGTACGGTTAAGCATCGATCTTTCATTATCAGATTTTCCACCTTTTCAACAGTAGTTACGTTTCGAACGGTTTGTTGCCTTCCAGAAAACGCGGGTCATTCTCAATCGACGTGCGCGAGTCCACTTTTGGGAATCGGTTTAACCAGTGGTCCGTGAATCAAATACTACCGATCCACACAAGAATTATTTCTCTTTTATTTACTGTGGTATATTTTTCTTGGATTTGGGCTACTTTTTATGAAAATCACTTTATATTCCTTGTTAAATCCCTTTGCATTCTTTTTTTGTTGTAGCTATATTTTATTCTGAAGTCACGATTAAATACAATTAAATTAAAATTATTGAATCAAAACAGTCTAAAATATAAACAATCAACATCCTCCCCCTCAGCGGGCAGCGGTAAAATTAACAAACGTTGACCGGTCAGCGTCAATAAAAAGGTTGGGGAACACTGGGTTAAACTACTCCTTAATTTGTGTGCCCCATAGCATCGTCTCCAAACACCCGCTGAATCCGCTTAGAAAAACACTTAGCTTTTGATAAAAAAAAAATGATGTGATGCAGTACCTCTGTTTGAGATGTTCAGTCAGTCATGTTTAGAGAAATAAAAATTCGACGAGCACATGTAACTGCACTTCACTCGTCTGCCTGTAGGAAACGACTGGTACACTGGAACGAAAAGAACAAATTCAAGCACGCGCATGAAGGTGCCGCCTCCCACTGTACCCGGTATTCATGTTTTAGAAGCACTACTTTACGTGGATGAGTGAGTGAATGAATATTAACGTCGCACTGTTTAGCTACACGAGGGCTTTGGGCGACGGACCACGTTATTTTGAACCATGGTCAAGTGACGAGGACGACACCTGAGCTGCCCCCTACCTAACTACCACACCGCACCACTACTTTACGTGGGAACATTCAAAATAGGATACGTTTTGAACAGACCTTATATTTATTTGTTATGGGTTTATATTCAAAATGTATATATATATATATGCTATATACTGACTACTTATAAGGACCAAAGATGGGGCCCATTTCTGCATAAGAGTTCAGAGACACAAAAGTAGTTTTAAGATGTTACTGTGTATCAGGATTAAAAAAATAAATCCGAAAAGTAAGAAAGAATACATAAAAGAAAAAGAGGATTTATATATCACATTTGAAAATAATCCATAACATTTTCAAACTTTCACAATGTAAGTCACGTGACAGTGTTTTGCGCGCCCACACAAGGCGGTTTCCCGGGTCCGGCGCCCCCCCCCCCAAGCCCTTGATTATTTTTTTTCGATTGATTACATAGTACGTAAAAATTAATTAAGTATTTGTAATTAATAATTTTGTTGATGAATGCTATTTAATAATTAGGTTTTTTTACTGTTTTTTGTTCCCAAAAATTAACAACATCAAAAGAATATTTTGCGCGGCGTATTTGACCGCGGTAAGAGAATTGTGGACTTTCGACCCTGAACTCCCCCTCCCCACCCCTTGAAAAATTCCTTTGTGTGGCACTGCACACTCACAAATCATTCTAAAATACTATATTTAGAGCATCTGCTTGAAATAGTAACAGAAAAATGCCTCATAAAAATCTAACTCTTGTAAAGATAATTAGTTCTACCACATAATCATTTTCAAATAATTCAAAAAAATTCAATTGTTTGTTAGATTTTACACATCGAGTGCACTTTCTCGTAAGTTATCTTTAGTTCTCACATAAACATTTCCAACCTTAAGCTATTATGTAAAAGAATAAATGAATATATTCAATTTTTTTTTAAAAAAAAATATAAGCATTTATTAGTTTTTAAACTCTGAGGGGAAAATAACTTATTTCGAAAAACAGGTAAAACTACCGACACAAGTGAAATTATTCCCTAATAGGGAAAAGCGGAAAGGGATGAGTCGTCTGTCAATATCACAGATGGACCATAACTTATCTCCATTAGGGCCGAACGCGATATCAGCGCCATCTGGTGACGCTCGCTTCAATATTGATGCATCCATTAGATAGGAATTGGGACAGTGCGGAATTACAGATGGATTGGCCGACTATTTATTTATGGATTCCGACGGAAAGGGGGGGATGATTAAGGTATTTGTCTTCCCCCTTCAGAGCTAAGATACAGAGAGACTTATTTTGTTTTGTCTGAGTTTCTGAATGCATTATGCATAGGGGATTTATATTATACATGAAATATAGTGTAGTTTATTATACATAGGTAGTTGGACCTATGCTAAGAAATATTTATAGATTTCGTGATAGTTTTGAAACTAACAGTTGGGGAATTTTTTTTATAACAAATATAAGGTTATTTGTACTCATTATTAGGATTTATTGAACCATCATACCAAGAAAAAACTACTCTTTTGGATTGGGATGGACGGGTACTTATTTACTATGGAATCTCTCTCTCTACATTGGCGAAGTTTGACGACTTTTTTGCAGGAGAAGAATGTCAACTAAATATTATTTATCACTTGCTTTTTAAGCCATATTTTAATACGTAATATTTTCTTCTCAAGCCATATTTCACCGATGAGGATGTAATAATACACAAGAACAGAAAAAAATATCTTGTACAGATAACTAAATTAAAATTGCTAAAAAGTGTTTATTTCTCATGATAATTTACAAACGATTTTTAAAGTTGTAATTTTTTGATCGAGCCACTACTAGACTGGATCAAGAAATGGCTGGTTAGTTACTTATTCAATAAATATTACCTTACGACAGTGCTTCTCAAACTTTCGATTCTTGCGACCCAATTTTCAGTCATAATTTCCATCGCCCCCCTTTCTCCCCACAATAACAATGTGTAAGACTTTGGCCTGTGAAGGTTGCCCCACTTCTATATCAGGGGTGGCGAACCTTTTTGGATCAACGTGTCATTTTTTCTTTAAGAAACGATTAAGGAGGTATAGACGTGCCGTCAAATAATTTTGACTTGTGATTATTGAGAAAAGAATAAAACTAAATACTAACAACTCAAAACTCTTTAATTGCAACGAAAAAATACATTTTGCACAGTATAGTAGTAAATGTTTTGTTTATAAGTGTAATTCAAATTCAAGTAACATTGGTGTGAATTCTGTTGTGATAGATTAGATGACAAATAACTTAGAATTGTAAGATGTTACTTTTACCACAAAACGCAAGCTCAATTGGAGTCATCTTCCAAACGGTTTGTGAGTCCTTAAATTTATTCATCTCTGAATATAATGACTCGCAGGCATAGGAAGGTGAAAATATGGTTAAAATAGCATTAACCAGTTTTTCAAACAGCTAAATGTATCTGAAATCGAATTCCATGTTTCCAAAATTTAACTTATATTGCTTGTTAATCTTTGTGTTTTAATCAATCCCAACTGTCTCCTTTTACTTCAACAGTTTTGAATCCATATTGAACTAGACTTAAATCAATCAGTTGCATTTCAAATTGTTCAATTTACAACCAATAGAATAGGGACAACTTCAGTTTATTAAATGAAGTCACATCAAGGTACATAAAAAAAACTTGAGCGTTTCCGATAATTCTTTTAACAGAGAAAATTTCGCTGAGAACTGACCGATCACTCACGTTTCTCGTAATACTTCATATTGAACATTGTTATTTTGAATTCAAATGCAAACCGTTTTGATCGGGGGCGTGCCTAAAATATTGTGTCGCGTGCCATCAATGGCACGCGTGCCAATGGTTCGCCATCCCTGTTCTATATTATCCTCGCGACCTAGAGTGAGGGAGTGAATGAAGAACCAGACGTTGCCATAATCTTAATATCACTTTATTAAGATCTTAACTTAAACAATATACAATTAAGGATATTTATATTTAAACCAAGTGAATCTGTGGTGAGTAGACACACAATACGTATTACCAAATAATAGAGTCCATGACCACTATATGTTTAACTTTCCCGGCTAATCCTAATCTCAATAAACACACTGTTCCCAGTAGTTTAAATAAATTTCTCTCTCTTGCCGCTCTATCTTGGTTAAGCAGTAATTCGCTTGAATCCTAACTGACGTCGCTTTAACTCGTGTGGAATGGTATCCATCTTTAACTTGAAAGCACAGGCAAGTATATTATAAATCTTGAAAGTAGGCTTTCCTCTCACTCTAACTTACACGTCTGCAATCTAGTCTTCGTATAATCACTTCCCGTAGCCACCCCGCGTGCGCTAAACTTCTATTATTTATAAGGTCTATAATTTGAATATTTCTCACGTTTCACTTCTCCAATTGGTTGGAAAGAATTGCCATTCTGGTCCCAAAGAAACCCAAAAGGAGATTTAGTGGAAATCGCGATGAGCCCGTCGCAAATTTATTGAATTCAATAATATTTTGCTTTGATGCTAAAGCTACAAAACGACTTTAACCTCTCAAGTCCCACCACCGTACATAAACATCTTGGTCAGCAAATGCATTAATTGGTCTGGACTTATATATACGCCTTTCCGAAGTACGATCTTTTCTGTGAACTTCTATCCATATAATTATTCCGAAAGCTTTGTAATGCAATAAAACTACCTTGACAGTGTTAATGAAAGATTTTCTTATTTCAGAGGATTTGCTTCTTTATTTCTTTTATCCCCCTCCCCCAATACAACTCATACGTGTGACTACATGAAAAAACAGTGGTATTGGGAAGTGAATCGCATAACTTTAATCTCGGCAGTTAGGGAATTAATTATAAACCATACAAATGATCAAGATAAGTGTTAATTTTTGTATATAGTTGTATATGACAAGCCCATGGGGTCTCTGGTAATTATTAAACTTGCTCTTAACTTAATATTGTTCAATTAATTATAAATTACATTGCGAAGTACTGATACATTTTTAAGTGTATTATATTAGTATAAATGTGTATTTTATTTCTTATTATGTCAGAATGTATTTTGTCTGTGTTTACTTTCAGTAAATTAATAATTTTTTAAAATAATCTTCTGTTTTCGACTTTTTAATATGCTCGCGCTCCCTTTTAGAGGGGGGCACCCCACAGTTTGAGAAACGCTGCCTTACGAGGGCTGCAAATCCCACATAAATAATGGATTCCCTACGCGGTGTTCTGACAAAGAGACTGGTTAACATGCACTTGGTCCATAGGAAAATAACCAGATGACATTCCTCACATTCATATTTTGAAGGCGAGATAAAAACTAGACCTCATGGGGGTTGGAACTCCAGAGATCTCTAACAAATCCGCTGTAGTTTCTTGGGGCTGCACGTGTCGTTCCCGTTCCTAATGGGGGGGGGGTCAGGAGACCAGGGGAACACAACCTTTTTTATGACGGGCCACAAACATATGTCAGCCATTTCACGCGGGCCGCATACATATGTCAGTTATTTCACGCGGGCCGCATACATGTGTCGGCCATCTCACGCGGGCCGCATACATATGTTAGTTATTTAACCCGGGTCACAACATGAGGATAAATGGTGGGCAGGAGGGGAGGGAGGAGAGAAATGGTTTAAGATCAAGATAACATTTGAAATTTAAAATATGAAAAATTGATCATAATATTATTATTCCTGTTTTGCCTTTTTAATTATTATTATTTTTTATTTTTGTTACTAACACTAAATTAGAAGCATTTAAGAAACATTTCTTCACAATTTACCCATCAGTAAAAGTTTCATATGATTACCAATAATATAAGAAACTTCATGGGATGTCTTTGTTACCGCTGTGATATTACCACTGACAAACACTTTGTTGCTGTTGCAACGATTATTCAAGAAAAAGCCTATTTATCACCTCTTTAAAGAGATCTTCGAGGAAAAGTGTCATGGAATTATTGGAATTTTTTAAATACAGCACTTTCGTGACAAATCAAACTATTACTGATCCATGTTTGTTTTTAACTACAAAATAGTCAACCTCCCAATCATCTTGAAACGATATATTTTCTTCGAATGTCTTTCGCTTGCAAGATATGAAAGATAGTTAAAATTTAATTCCACGCACTGTTCATTCCACTGTGTTGCTTATTATCATTAACCGTAACTGTTCCAAATAGAAAAAGAATATCAATTCGTACCCGCACGATACCGACAACAAAAAGCAAAATTGATATATTATATTTCTTGACAAAGAATTTCTCACCAAACTTTTTATACAATGTTCTTTAATAAGTGAATTTCTCAGAGCAATGGGCCATGACCGGGCCACTTAAAAAGGTTTGGTGGGCCACATGTGACCCGCAGGTTGAGTATCGCTGTGCCTTAGACCAGTGCTCCGCAACCTTTTTATCGCTGCAGACCGGTCAACGTTTGATAATTTTACCGCGGCCCACTGGGAGGGGGACATTGATTGTTTATATTTTAGATTATTTTGATTTATAGCAAAATGTATTTAATTGTATTTAATACATAAAGAATGTAATTTAATAAAGAATTCTATTTAATTATGCCTTCAAAATAAAATACAGTTACACCAAAAAATAAATAAAGTGATTTAACATTTTAACTTACTAGAACGTTAAATCAATGAAAACCCTGAGCTTGTTTCTTTGCAATGAGACGGTTCCATCTGGGGTTAATCGGAGACAATGACACCCGAAGTGTGTTGCTTATGTCCAGTTTATTCCGTTGCTTTGTTTTGGTTGCTGTTACTGCAGAAAACCCCACTTCACACAGATAGGTCTTTTTTGTGGAAACGACATTCACACGTGCATTCGGCACCTGTGTATTTGAGGGTTAAGGGGTGGCCGCCCCCGCAACCCCTTTTTGACTAAAGAGGAATCTGATTCCACCGACCGGAGGATGAAACAAGAGAGCTCCAAGAGGGCCGGATCCCCGAGAAAGGCGGTAGCTGCCCCTTCCACCCTCGAATGGGGTGGAGAGAAGGGAATGCTTTGACCTAGGGGCAGCCGGCGAGAGAAAGTAGAGATGCTCTGCTAACTGAAAGAGAAAATAGTTGCTGTGTTTTTCTTTTCTTTTTTTGCTTTTTAAAACATTAAAAGATTTATGTCACTACTGTCGGGGGCTCCTTTTTTAAAAAAAAAAAATGTAATGAAACGCAGATTTTTTTTTAATTTGGTGTATAGAACTAGGAATTTAAATTCAGTTGGAATGAAACGGGTGGCCCGTTACCATTTGATCCGCGGACCGGGGGTTGCGGAGCACTGCCTTAGACCAACAGTTGAAGTTACTATTTCGGTTATACCAATATTAGATATACCGCAAAATATTAGAAAGGTGTGGTTAAATACATTTCATACTAAAACTTGATTGGTGAAAAGACCATACAGATATACGGACAGTATTTCAGATAAAAATAATCAGGTTCAGATCACGAACATTATTAAAACTGTTCTTGAACAATGTTCTCAAATAAGCAGCTTGCACTGAGTACTTTAATCTTGTTCACGTTTGAACATTTTCTGAAAACGCATTATTTTGATTTTTTTCTTATAATCATTATCAAAAGGTAGGATTAACCAAACGACATGACCAAATAGGTTAATAAGACAATTTTAGTGGTTTCAGAAGGGGAGGGACGTAAACTTATACCTTAATGTACCCTTTCGATTTTGTTTCCGTTACTGACATACTCTCTTAACCCGTTGAGTGGCAATGACATATATGCGTCAGCACTATACAAGGTAATAGAAACGTATATATACGTTTTGTGTTTTTAGCCTCAGGTACATCAGCCACTGAAGTTTTGCAAGGAGGGGCGTTTCTCTTTTTTTTTTTTTGTCGTCTTCGGATTAAATCCTACAACAATTTTAGCATTGTATAATCTTCAGAGCTACTAATTTACGTATAGAATTGGTATAGAATACATTTTAAATTAATTAAAATATCATTAAATTGAATTCAGATTATTTTCTCACTGGATTAATAACTGCCAATCGTCATTTTAATTGTCTAACTAATTAGTTTAGAAGAATCGTTATATTAATGTGGGAATCCAACCGAAATCTTCCAAAAAGATTGGATTCTTCAGATG
>BMAV01013626.1:46630-102852 GCA_019973955.1 Trichonephila inaurata madagascariensis | reverse complement strand
TAAATGTGATATGATCTAACTTCTTACAAATGGAATATCCTACATTAATATACATGTTTTCTTTCTTCAGAAGGTCCTTTCACACAGATATTTTACTACAGTTTTTCTTACGATATTGGGACCTTGTACAAAATAATTTACCAAGCTCATATGCTCAAAAGTAGATGATTTATTCGATATAATTATGAGAAGTTTTAACTTGAAAAATCTTCTGAATTAACTATTTACTATTTATCTGATTTGAAAATTTAATTAAATTTAGAATTTATTTCTTCATTCTACTTAGCTAAGCAAATATTTGTTTTTAAATGGCTTCAAATTGCATAGTTTGGAAACGAACAAACCAAAATATTTAACCAGCTAAATTTTCTTACTTTGATTATAGGAAAAAATGCACGAGACTACCTTTTAAACTATTTCCATAAATCTAAAGAATCCAGTTATAATTTAAAAATAAGAACATTGATTTAATGTATTTGTTGCTTCCCAAATAATTAGTTTAAGGCTACAAAACAAGCTTTTTAAATAACAGCTAAGACATCATGATAACCTGATACTTTTGAAGTAAAGTCCAAATTTTTGAGTCATGATTCAACCGCAGACCGAGTTTTTGAATATTCCAATTCACATTTTGTGATGCACACAATAAATTTAAGCTTCTAAATTTTTTATGGGGGTGATAGAGTGTAAGTTTGGTGACAGAAGACCTATTTCATAATGACATCTGAAACGATTACCGAGGTTAAGCAGTTACAAGGTCAGCCACTAAGGGTAGATCCATCGCGTACTTTTAAAATATGAATTGGTAGCAAAATAAGGTAAAATTTTTAATGTATATCAAAGGAAGTATTTTGTGAACATATATCTGCAACGTAGTGCATAGATAGATAAAACCAGTCGCGCGAAATTTGTTATACTGTATCTATGATATGCACTTCAAAGCAAATTTTTCGAAATTCCCTTCATGTATAGTTTTTAATTTAACGTATTTGACTGCACAAAAATCGCCGTTTTAGTGAAATTTTCAAAATTTCTTTTATGCTTTTTTAGCCCATACATTTAAGATTCCAAAAACACTTTATTTCTACAATATTTAAATGCAAAGTTATAGCTTAATTAGCAAACCGGAAATGGAGTTTACAAAATCGGAAGAAGATTCCTACACAAAATATTTTTAAGATATTGAATTGAAATTTTCAGAACATGTTTTATTTAGTTCTATCTGTGTTATGAATCAAAATCTAATCTCTGTATATATTTATGTACTTCATTATTTTTTTAAGAAAAAAAATCATTTTTTTAAAAAAATCGTGTTTTTGCATAAAATTTGGCATATTTAAAAAACTTTCAAAAGTGTAACAAATCTTTTAATTCTTAAAACATATAAATATGTTATTCACGTACTGTTAAAATATTATTTGAATACATTTAGAATTATGTGTAACTGCAATTTTTCATCAAAATTTGACTAAAAACCACAATTGTTATAACCTATAAAACTCTCCAGAAAACAGTATAAAAGGTTAAAAAAAAAAGTCTAAATTAGTTAAACATCAAACTAAAGATATCTTGAACTATAAATATGGTGAGTTTAAAAAAATGTAAAATTAGTAGAAATTTTTTTTATTTTGTATTAAAGTTTTTAAATGCATTTCCTGAGAAACTATGTTTTTCAGTTTTTTGCTTCACGGTAAAGTTCACTACAGGATTTCTTTTTAAGATATTGAATTTAAATTTTCAGAAAAAGTTTTATTTAGTTTTATCTCTAGTATTGACTATAAGCTAATCTCTGTGTATATATTTATGCACGAGGGTTGGGAAATAAGTCATGGCAACTATTTTTTTTCTTGTTGATATGTGAACGGATCACAAACGTATATGTGTCGTGTGGAAGTTCTGTAGGCATAGTGTGTATGCAGATTAACAAATGGCTCTGTGATAGCTGGTAGCAGCGCCGCGAGGACTGTGAAATCAGTCAGTTGTTGAGTGTCGTATGAGATGGAAGTAACCCGTGTTGAGCAGCACGCTTATATCAAAATAACCGTTCTCCGAGGAAGAAATGCGATGGAATGTCACAGTGAATTAGTGGAAGCCTTTGGGAATAATGCCCTAGCATACCGTACAGAAGCACGGTGGGTAGGAAAGTTTCAGCAAGGACGTGTGTCAACCAATGATGAGCAACGTTCGGTTGGGAATGGGAAGAATTGGAGCACCCACCGTACTCTTGCGACATTTCACCCTGTGACTTCGATCTTATTCCCAAGATTAAGGAAGCAATACGTGGTAGGCGGTTTGCTACATGTGAGGACATTGCTAATGCTGTCTGCCAACAGGTTACCCGATTCACGCATGGTGCAGCAAATGCTGAGGCTGATGGTATTCAGTGCCTCCCACATCGTTGTGGGACAGTAGCAGGGGACTGCATTAAGGGACTTTAGGCCCAGGTTTGTCATGCCAACTTTATGTGAACTATGTTGTCATTCTTTTGCACCGTGAAAGCCATATTGCCCTTTATGCTACCGTAATAAATTAGTGTGTTACGATATTTCAGTGCTATTCATTCTCCACACATGTAGTTAACACTTGCCCTTCCATCTGTATATGTCACATTTTCCAACCGGACTGGTATCTTCAAGAAAAAAAAGTCGTCATGACTTTTGCCCCATCTCTCGTATTTTATTGCACTTTTTGTGAGAAAATAACATTAATTTTTTGTAGAAAATTGAGTTCTTGCATAAAAAGTAACATATTTCAAGTACTTTCAAAAGTATTACAAATCTAATAGCTCTAAACACAGATAATGATGGCATTTATATACTGTATAAATATTATCTGAATATATTAATTAGAACTTTCATTACAAAGCTTACCGTAACTGCAATTTTTCACTAAAATTTACCAATATTTCCAACATTATTTTTAATTTTGAGGAAATTCTACTTCAGTTACTAGTGTTATGCCCCATTTCAAATAAAAAAATGTTTATTTGGTTGAAAATTTATACATTTTTTAAAAAAAAGTGTTCCGAAGGTAGTCACCTTAATGATGAAATTTTTTTTGATGTACTTTGCTGCCTGGTCTTAGAAAGAAACTTTGCAGAATTACGATTCTTGAACCTCCTGGGAGAGAGTGAGCGAGCGTAATATTAACTTCGTACTATAAAGATGCACGACGGTTATTGTGATGACAGACCTCTCCTCTTCTAACTTACTCACCACACCAACGGGTGGAAGTTTGAGCCTCGACAGATTTAACATGCAATGGCCGCATTCTACACGGTGGGTCTTCAGCGGCACTAAGCACAAACTCATAACATGCCCGTCACGAGTCCGTGACCTTCACCTCATTGGATGCTGTGGCCACTGAGTCATCTGAGAGATCCAATCGATTGTTTACGCGGGAGTCCTGGAGGGTCAGGGCCATTACAAATTAAAATGTTTTTCAATTCCTACTATTAGCTCATACTCTATATATTTATGCATTTATCCTGTTCAAATTTTCAATCGTTAATAAAATACTTTCTATTCATCCATTCAAAAAGTAAGAATTGACTTAATTTTTTTTTAGTTATTTAATATAAAAGAGGTGAACAATTATATATCACTTTTCTGAAAAAGTAAAGAACGGGATAAAACATCAATTCGTGGATTTTTACACAAATTTTTACTTGCGCGATCAGTAAATCAGTTTCAAGTTTTTTCACCATTTTTCATTCGCCAAGGAGGATTTCTGCTATATATAGTTCTGTGTGACTCTGCTACGTCACATGACATCACGACCTAGCTAGGGTTCCCGTTTTCATGGAGGTTTTTGGAGATCGTTGTAAAAACTGCTTATACTAAAATCGTATTTTTTATAATTGGAGTGTTTTGCTTTACAAATTCCTACTTATGAAGAATTGATGCTCACCCAGTCATTTAATAAACACGACTGCGTATTATGCGCATAAAATATAACTGAAAAAGAAAATAAAGCCTATAAAAGTTAAGAAAAATAAACCACCCCAAATTTTCGTAATGATTTGAGTTATTTTCACCGTGTATTGCTTTATCTCCCCTCCTCACATGTACGGAAAAAAAAATTAATGCTGAGTAATCCTACCTAAAATTGCGAAAAATGTCTCCATTTTCAAAAAGGTTTCCGCTGGTAATATCCCTAATCCAGGAGGTTTCACAAACAGCGGTGAGAAGGTTTACGGTCCACGTGCCGTATGCGGTCGCACGTTTCCCAAGAATAACATTCCCTTTTTGTAGGGACATTTCCGAGGTTCGACGCTAAAAGACAGGACTTTTTTTTTCTTCTCACGGATATCAGGGAAATGAGATGGAATAAGCTTCTATGTAAAACCTTTCATGTCGAATGCAGAACGCAAAAGGTGAATATATCGGTTATTTGTGCGATGATGGGGGAGGGGGGATTGGAGGTGGAGACTGTGTATGCCATATTGAGTTTCGGGGTGGTTGGGGAGAGTAAGCAATGAATGGAGACAATTTTATATAGCTACAATAATATTGGTTACTGTAGGAGTTAGGCTTAGTGGTTCACAAATGAATAACTTTGAATACAATAAATTAAATAAATATGCAAATGAAATAAATTATATTTGTACTAGCTGGTATACCCGTTTTTCGCACGTGTGAATTAAAAAATTAAACCATACAGATTGTAGGATAAGTAAGTTTTTAATGAGTTAGTTTTACGTCAATTGTAATTTGTTTAAATTACAATTCATATGCTAAAGCTTTTTTTTTTGTTTAAAAAAAAAGCTTTTATCATATCTTAGTTGAAAAAAAAACCTTATCTGTTAAATTTTAAGTCTGTAGAACAAATGGCTGATAAAAAGAGGATTTTTTTTGTATGTATTTTGAAAATGAGGGATTTTTGAAAACACGTTCCCAAACTGATCTCTGCTCAGCAAAAGTAACACATTGTTACACATTTTGTGTAATGAACGCTTAAAACAGTGTAAATAATTTATATCTGGATGTGTAATACATTAATATTACTTTCCGTTGTATTTATTTTATGTTAAATTTGTTATATTCGCAAGCAACGCCGTTCCTTGTATAATAATGGTGATTCAATAGAAACATAGCGAAATGTTGGCTATAGAGCCAAGTTGACATTTTTGGCGACCACATTGTCAACTTGACAATTGATTGAATGGTACAAAAGTGGATATGCTGTAGCTCCACCTGGTGGGGAGCTGCAATAAAAAGGATAGCACAAAAACCTGCTCCATAAAAATACATATACATGCCAATTTTCATTGTCATCGGCTGAACGGTGTTGGAGTGATGCGATTTCATATATACAAACATTCATTTATATATATATATAGAGATGATATAAAAGTTTGTTTTTAAAACTGATTTTGTATTTTAAAAACATAATTTTTCTTTATTAATGTGAAAATATAGAAAATTGTGCGACTCCCTTTCATTATTTATTATAGCAAATTAGTGTAATTTTTATTTATTTTAATCGGTAGACCGGATTTTAATTTTTTTTCATTTTAATTTGACCAAGACACTATTAAAACTGAAATTAATACTCATTATATAAACTTTTAATTTAATTATTTATAGATCAGAGTAACAGTGATACACTGGAGAACAAACAAAAATTGATGTGTCTGAAGATGGGATGAAAGACGAAATGAAAAACTTTTCATGTTATCCAATAATGAATATCATAAGGTATGTCATTTCCATTAAATAAACGACATTTTTAAATATCTAGTAAACTAATCTTTTTTAATGCTTATCTTATCTTTAATTTTAAAGCTGTCATTTTTATATCCGGTGAACCCGCAAATTTCGAACCTCTTTTGTATTTAAAGTGCGCGATATAAGCCTTAAAACAAGGTATTTTTATAACACAAGTCATTTCTTTATAAGAATTACATTGAGATTTAGTTACCATTACATAAATACAAGAAATAAACAAAGTTGTTTAGAATCCGTAGCACAATTTCATTTAATTTAATACATATAATATAAAGGCGTCAAAAATTAGTTTATAATATAACTTCCGAAAACAGAAGAAAATTCTTCATTTAATTAAAATGCCAAAAAATTTTTTTATTTGTATAAATTTGAAATTTTAGAACAATTTTTAAATTTGAAACTTTAAAAAGTAATTATTTGTAAAAATCACTAATGACGTAAAAAATCTGATGTCTACTTTCAATACTTTTCAACGGATGTGTGATAAAAATTTGTCTCTAATTTATGATTTTTTTTTAAAATCCAGTGCGAATGATTGAGGCAATATGTGTTTTTGTGATACACAGAAAAAATTATTACTTTATTTAAAAATTCTACCACCATTATTTTTTGTGATTTAAACTACTATATTATTCTCAGGTGATTTAAAATAATGTGTTTTTATCTAAAATAAAACCTATGAAGTGAAAGAAAAATTGTTCACGTTAGATTTCGATGGGTTAGTTCTTTATTACTATCCACTCTTCACAGCCACATGAGATCCATTATAGTATTTCGAATTCAATTATTAACAAAAGTTAGAAAAATGTTTGATTTTTTTTTTGATTAAATAACTTTAAATGCTTTCAGTTTAGAATTTTTAAAATAAATTATATCACAAGGAAAATAAAAGATAACTATTTAAAAAATTATAGTTTCAAAAAACTCATAAACATGCTTTTGTGCTTAATCGAGCTAAAAAGTAAAAAATAATTCTTAATATAAGAATAACAAAAATAACGAGAAAAGCAATGTCATTGTGGTAAAAGCGTGGGGGGCTCGATATCGATTGTAATAATTTCGTACTAGTTCTATTCCGAAATGTAGAGTTAGCGCGTAAAAATGTAGCACACAAGCAAAAAGAAAATATAGTATTTTTCATTTTTTAGTTCGATCTACAGTAAAAGCGTGTTTTTTTTAGTTTTTAAACTATCATTTATTCATTGATGAATTAATCTCAAATGCATCATCTGGAATACACACTAGCATCCTATCAGAGCTTCGATACGGCTTGCTTTGAAAAATGTAGGATCATCTAACTGAAGAAAATCTGGAAGAGCCAAGTTTAAAATATTTTAAGCGGAAGGTGTGAAGTCTCAATGATATTTTTCACTAAAAAGAGCTCAACATTCTCTCAAACTTGCATCAGCATTAGACATAAATGTACACGTTTTGAATCGAAAACTTTGTGAGAAATTATTTATATTGTTAGGTTGAGATCGGGGGTTCGAGGATTTTATGCAAATCAGTCGCAAAGAACAAGACAGTTAAAGAGCGATGAGAATTTATTGTCGAAAATTCAATCCTTGAAATACAGAATTCAGCAGCAATATTCGCGGAATAAATCTCAGATCTTTACACCTTCAACAGTACTCAGACACAATTATCGGTGTCTAAAATACACGGATGTAAAAGATTATTCGCAAGCAATCGCTCTTTCAACAGCCGAAGTAATCACTATTCACTTCAACAATCAGATAAATACTAACTGATCGCCAGTCAAAACCAGACTGACTTTTCTGCGGGCATCTCTCCATTTATATCCCTCGCAGATAATTTGAGAAAGACCTGCTTGCGTCATAGATCTTGAAATTAGGGGGTTTCTCTACTAATTTCTAGAAAAATCCAGAGGGTCTCGAACTCACCAAAAAAGGTCGCCAACATGATCACCAAGTCGCCAAATTGGTCACCAAGTGAGTGAGAATATTAACGTCGCACTGTTCAGCTACACGAGGCTTTTTGGCGACAGACCACGTAATTTTGAACCATGGTCAAGTGACGTGGCCGACACCTGAGCTGGCACCCCCTCTTTTATCTACCACACCACACCAACGGGAGGACGTTTCAGCTCTCAACAGATTTAACGTGCATCACTGCCCTACACCGCGGGTCTTTAGTGGTACTGGGCTCGAACTCATGACATGCCTGCCATGATCCGATACCTTGACCACTGGGCTTCCACAGCCCATAAATTGGTCGCCAAAGTCGCCAACTTGGTCACCTAAAATGAGGCCAACTTGGCTCTATCGCCAAGATTTCGCCAAGTTCCCATTGAATCACCATTATAACATAAGGGACGGCGTTGCTTGTGAATATTACAATTTAACGTAAATTAAATCTATTTAGAGCAAGATAAAAGCATTACTCATCCAAATACAAATTATTTACTCTATTTTCACAAAATTCGTGACACTATATATATATATTTAACCCGGTATTCCTCTGAAGGAATTCTCAGCTGTTTTGGTAAAATGATGTAATGAATAATATTTCATTCCACAGATCCAACAAGATAATTCGGAAGAACGATTTTATATATCAGTTTCAAGCAATTAGAACATGAATTATTTTTTTCCACATGCTCGAGAGTTTTTTTTTTTGCGTCCATTTTCTGAAAAACTGGGCAATCCTTTTAAAATGACCTTTTAAAGTGGATAAAAACTAGAGTTAAAAGATTACGTTAATACAGGTGGGGCTATATATAATAAAAGTATGTTAAAAAGAATGCCACTTTTAATTTTCTCGCATACTATGGTAGAGGCATTTTGTACAGTCCACAATGACTTATTATTAACGTTGCACTTTAAAGGCCCACTTGGGCTTTCCGTAAAGAACTTTGTTATTATGAACCATGATCAAGTGACGAGGACGACACCTGAGGTGGAATCTCTCTCCTAAATACTACACCACACCAACGGGAGGACTTAGAGCTTTGACAGATTTAACGTTCATCAGCTCCTCTACACGGCGGGTTTTCAATGGCACTAGATCTCTAACCCTCTATTTCATAACGCCGGCTACGCGTTCGTCACCATAACAATTAGGCTGTGTTAAATAGAAGGATACAGCTTAATATACATGTATGAATTACTTTGTGAAAGTGGTACGTTATTTTCAACTTTTTGAAATACAAGTTGCTCAAAAATACTTTTTCTACTGAACTTTGTGATGATCCCTTAAAAGTGCTGATTGGTTGTTTATTATTGTGTTACAGTTACTCGGAAGTTATCGTAGAATGACATTGTAGATTTGAATAACAGTTAAGTGACGAGGATGACTCTTGAATCGGCAACCTACTTACTCTCCAAGATTCCACTCTAATACTAAGACTTTGAACCTCGACAGATTAACCGTTCATCAGACCCTATCTTTAATGATAACAATACTCTAACCAACGATAGGTGTAATAAGGCCACGAGTTTGTGATCATGTCCCCTTATCGACCGAGGTCACCACAAGTCATTGAAAAGTATAAGTTCAAGTATATTCTTTACATGTTCAAAATCATAAAATATTTCAAATATCTTTCTAAAAGTTAGGACTTTTAGTCTAACCCTATGTTTTTTGGTTATATAGTTAACTATAACATTTAATCAGTTTCAGGTATGAAATACACAATAGCATCTCATCAATAATAAACAGAAGGTATATAATTACAGAATTATCTTCAATAACACACTAATACTATTTCAGTTAAAAAAAATCTTTATGCAAAAAAAAGATTCGGCTATCCATAAAAAAAATGTACGATTTTAATATTTGATAAATTAATTTAAAAAAAAATTACCATGTCTAATTTCATGCTTTTTAATGGGTTTTATTCAACTCGTATTCTAACAATGTCTGCTTTAAAACTTTAAAAACTCTTTTCTCACATTTTAAAGCGCCCACTTAAGCTGAAATTTTCTTTGCACGGTTTTTTGGATGGCAATACGATTATTTATAATTATAATTAATAAAAGTTAATTGTTTAAAACTCATTATTTAAATTAAATTGTGGTTGAAATTCCAACGTGAAAGAGTTGAATATTGAAACCAGCAAATTAAACTCTATCCGGTCCTAAAATTTATTGAATAAATTCAATAAGAATCAACGTTCCCTTTCACTCTTAAAATTCAAGATATAAAAATGTATGTTTTGCAAAGAGTGAAGTTTGAAAGAAAACCTATGTTTAAAAAACTCGTTTGTTACATGTGCTATTTCATCTTAATGTATCCGACTACGTTCGGAACCCTGATTTTAAAAAAGCACATAAATGGATCATTTTCATGATATTTAGTGTCACTTAGATTAGAATACATGTATACAATTGTTTTAAGGACATTTTGACAAAAAAAAATTATTTAAATATAGTATTTCGGCAAAAAATGAACTTAGAATAACCTTTTTTCAAAATGTTCTCTTTTTGTGAAAACTGCTTCGATTAAAATAATATTTTGCATGTATATTGCTCAGACCTCTGTACAGAGGCTCAACTATGATTTTTGAAAAATTCATATTTTCAGAATTACAACCCATTGAAATAATTATCGGCGTTCTTTTTCTTAAAATGTCTCTCCTCTGTTGTCGTCAAACATGGGTAAACCCACTTCTAAGTTATATATTTCAAAAATTCTAGTTGAGCCTCTGTACAGAGGTGTAAGCTATATACAGGCAAAATATTATTATAATATAAACATTTTTCACAAAAGGAGAATATTTTGAAAATGGGTCATTCTATGTTCAGTTTTTGTCAAAATATTGTACTTAAATAATTTTTTATTGCAATACTATTCTTAAAACAATTTTATGTACATTTTATAATCTAAGTGACACTAAATATCATAAATATTATCCATTTACACGCTTTTGCAAAATCATGGTTCCGAACGTAGTCGGGGCTTCAAAATTACTTGCGGTCATTCGTATTCCACCTATATGGTGCCTCACTACAAAAGAGATACCAGTTCTCGGCGAATGTTCAAGGACTGCAGTGGTAAGACATCAATCCACAACCCCATAAAAAATAAAAATATTTCTTCTTTTGAAATATATATTTCACTACCATTAAAGAAAAATCACTTATTCACAAACACAAATTAAAAGAATGTTTTGTTTCATTGACCCATACAAAAGATAAATCCTCCTGAATCACTTCTTTCCAAATCTCCAATAGCCCCCAAGAAAACACTTAAAAACTCGATCCCACTTCAAAAACATATTTCCCCCATAAAATATCCGATAAATAATACATTACGAATAAATTTCCTCTTCATAGAAAACTATGCATAGCACAAAGGATAGATTTTCAGTGTCCATTTTTGCATTGTGTGCTCTGCTACCCAACCTCAACTTTTATCCCCATCCCATTCGAAATTTTCGCGAAATATATCGATTCATCAGGGGATCGTTCATCGTCATCATCTCGCATCTTGTTTAGGGGGGAAAAGGGAGGGAAGTTTTCAAGAGATAAGACCCCAAAGAACTCTTCCTTTTTCCCTACGCAAGAAAAATATCTGAAAGTTTGGGCCGGAAGAAGATTCTTCCCTATTTATTATTCAACCGAACTGGCATCAGTCGCTCAGAGGACATTTAGGAAATTCCGAGGCAGGATTGACACTTTTGGCGGGCTTATCTCTCTGTGATTTGTCGCCAAGAAACAAAGATTACATAATACACAGATTGACTTGGAACAGAGCTGTGCAAGAGAATATAGTATAAAGTTATAGAAGAATATAATTATAAGAGAATATAGTTATAAGAGTAATGAACAAAAGTAAAAAAAAATTAGTTACTAAGGTCATATGGAACTATAAACTGTAATATTATACACATAATTCCTATTTTCAAAGCAAACCATTATTTCCTTTCTAATGTAAACTTCACTTTGCTCTAAGAAATATGTTATGGTTATATTTTTTACTTACAAATTATTTAATTTTGGAATGCTTATTTTACAAGAAAAAGTAAGACTGGTTTAAAAATCAATTTAATAAGCACCCTATTCCATTCAAGAAATTTTAGAGAAGGTAATAAATTAAACGGTTAGTTTCAAAAAATAAATTTAGCTTGAATATATCTATTGTGAAATCTTTCCTTAGTCGAGAGAGAGCAAAATTTTTTAAAATCATTTGAGTACATTTAAATATTTGCGTAAGATTTGAAGAAACATCGGTGTGCAAAATTAAAGTTACAAACACATTTTTCGCAATATACTACTATATTTTTAAGAAGTGATATTATATAGGGCGAGTACAAATGATGGACCCGATTTTGAAAAATCCCATTTTTGAAACTATATGGCATGTATTACAAGAAGTGATATATGAATGTTAAGAGATATATACCAAGTTTTTTTCCCATCAAAGATCAACAGCACACTAAAGATCTCTGATTTAAATACAAACATGGTGACAAGGACAGAGAAAAGATTTTGCAGATTTGAGTATGCAATGGGTTTTTTTCAATTATTTCAGTGCAACATGCATTTAGAAATCGCTACGGAAAAGAATCATCCACCAACAAGAGCGTTCTGCGATGGTGCCATCAATTTGAGAAGTGAGTGAGTGAATATTAACGCGCGTCACACTGTTCTGCTACACGAGGGCTTTTGGCGACGGACTTGGTAGCTTTGAACCATGCTCAAGTGACAAGGACGACACTTGAGCTGGCACCCCCTTCTCCTTACTACCACACCAACGGGAGGACGTTTGAGCTCTCGACAGATATTACGTGCATCGTTCCCCTACGATTGATTGATTGAATATTAACGTCGCACTGTTCAGCTACACGAGGGCTTTGCATCGTTCCTCTACACGGCGGGTCTTAAGTGGTACTGAGCTCGAACTCGTGACAAGTCAGCCACGATCCGATACCTTGACCACTAGGCTACCGCGGCCACCATCAATTTGAGAAAACAGGTTGCTTTTGTAAAAAGAAAAGTAGCGGCTAAACAAGCCTCTCGGAAGAGTCATTGGAGAGGGGAGGCAGAGTTTTGTTCGAAGTCTACTAGAGAGATGCCTACTGTGAACTTGGAATGCCCCAGAAAGCAGTAAGGGAAATTTTTTAGAAAAAATTAAATTACAAGCTGTATCATTGGCAATTGCCACAAGAAATAACAGATGACAACAAGTATGCATTTGCTTAGAATTACGAACTGTCGATAGAGCGATGCTACGAAATATATGGAATGGACTGGATTACAAATTAGACGTATGCCCTGTTACAAGAGAGTCACACATCGAACATTTGTAAATGAAAAAAAATTATAAATTTGCTATTTTCTTTTATTCATGCATCAGTTATTGTAATATGTATAGTACTTTCAAACAATAATACGATTTTTTAAAATTGGATCCATCATTTATACTCGCAATGTATAGCGCAATTTAGTAAACAATTTCCATTTATATATCTAGGCCTCCCAAGAATCACAGCACATACTGATGATCGCAATAAGGCAGATTAAATGTAAGGCGCCGTAAAGGTATGGCTACCAGGTAGTGATGCGCGGTGGCGTAGAATAACAATTCTCTAAAACTAAAAGACCCAAGTTCGATTTGACTTTCGTTTGCATCGTGGCTAATGTTAAATCATCTACTAGATTCAAAGATTAAACTACAAAGATTAAACAACCTCAATTAGACGTTAAAATTAAATTTATTATTACAAAGTTAAATTTTACAATAACAAAAAGAAAACAATAAACAACTTGGCTTTAGTATGCTCCAAGAGAGGGAAGCTCATGGGGGGAGGGGGCTCAGATATTTGACGTCGGCGATTCTACATATTATTCTAAAAGTTTTTAAGGAAAAATCTGTTGAAATTAGCTCGCGTCTCTTTAAAAAATGAACCGGATAACCTCTAAATTTCGGAGCAGTGCTCTCTACTGTCTTCCAAGCTCGGTCTCCGATTGGGTGTCCCCAATCGCGCAGAGTTACATTTTATAAAATTTATGGGTCACCGAACCAAGGGGTGCAAGACGTTCCCTTACCGTATTGGGGCTCTATGACTTAATCTTTGCATACGACTATAAAAACTACTACTATTTTCCCTATTTTTAAAAAATGTTACTATTTTTTTTTTAAAAAAAACTATTATTATTTTTAATATTACTATTACTATTTTTTTAAGGATGTTACGTTTTTATAATGGCTATATGGTTGCAAGCAATGAAAAAAGGGAATTAATATTCTTAATTGAATACATGTTCTAGTACAGTTTTTTCCCCCATTAAGGTATCCGACTACGTTCGGAACCCTGATTTTAAAAAAGCACATAAATGGATACTTTTCTTGATATTTAGCGTCACTTAAATTAGAATACATGTATAAAATTGTTTTAAGGACATTTTGACAAAAAAAAAATAAATTTGAATACAATATTCCAGCAAAAAATTAACTTAGAATAACCTATTTTCAAAATGTTCTCCTTTTATATAAAAAATGCTTCTAAAATAATAATATTTTGCTTATTTAAAGTAAAGACTTCTCCAGAGAGTCTGAATTATGATTTTCGAAAAATTCACATTATTTTAAGAGTTACAACACACACACACACACAATTATCGTCTTTTTTTCTTAAAATTTCTCCCCTCTGTTGTCGTAAGACATGGATAAACACACTTCTAATTTATGTATTTCAAAAATTCTAGTTGAGCCTCTGTACAGAGGTCTGAGCTATATAAAGGCAAAATATTATTATATAATAGAAGCATTTTTCACAAAAGGAGAATATTTTGAATATTGATTATTTTATGTTCATTTTCCGTGAAAATATTGTACTTAATTTTTTATTGTCATACTATTCTTAAAACAATTTTATATACATTTTCTAATCTAAGTAACACTAAATAACAAATATTATCCATTTATACGCTTTTGCAAAATCACGGTTCCGAACGTAGTCGGATACCTAAAGGACAATTTAGTGATCTAGTCTAGGTTGGGACATCTTTCAATTTTTCACTAGGCCATTCAGAGCTTGTCAAAAAGAAAAATCTTACCATTAAATCAGACACTCTCGTGGACTCCTAGAAAAACGCTGGGGAGTCCTGAAGATCTGAGGACCACTGTTCGATAACCCCTGTGATAAAGCACTTCTGGGATTCTCTACAAGTCATTACATGGATTTTCTCTTTTGGGATTCTCTAGATCCAATCCACTACAGGCTTTAAAATTGTCTCTTTTGGAAAAATGGGAATTTCTGCCACAATTGTTGATCAATAGCCTAATTAATAGCCTGAGAGCGCACTGTGATGTTTATGTAAAAACTGGCCCCGTTTTTTAAAATTTTTTTTATTATTATTATTATAGGAGAAATTTAGAGTTATGACGTACAGTATTTTGAAAATTGCCACTCTTATTTGTAAATCAGCTTACATTGAACTCCTAGATATATATATTTGTTATTCTTTCCTGCCTTACGCCATATGGTATTCGTATGGTATTGTCGAAATATATCTCTATTATATTTGAAACTTTAATTTTGGACACCAGCATATAATAATATTTATGCTCTCTGAAGTATTAAAAATCATGGAATATTTTTTTAGTATCGTTGGGAACAGTTTTTTGAAATGCCGGAAGGGCTCTAACCCAGACATGAAATAGATAAATCATTGGAAATGAAACATATTTGGTCGTGTTGACGTTCGTGAGCACAACGGGTAAAATGTTGGTATCATTCTCCTCGAATATCCACCATTATTTCTAATACAACTGGCTAAGCACCTTAATAGAGAATCGTACAACATTCATTCAACATGACATTCTTGTATCCTGGTGCGTATTTAATGCTATTTACACGACAGACGTAGAAAAGTGACTTCTCATCTTATGGCATACAATACATTTTCGGTATGAGGCAAGTGTGGTGAAAATACCGGTTATAGAAAATGTTCGACATGTTGTATATAAACCTTTAGAGACAACAGTAATATGCCATCAGGCATTGTCTTGCTGGAAAAGTGGTTGAAACTGGGAGTTAAAAGTTATAGGATTGCAACTGGTTTCAGCATCTCTTGAACATCACGTTGGCCAGTCAATAAGCGTGTTAGGAGCACCAAAAATGTTTATCATATGCAATTGAGGCCTACACCATGACGGCAGGTCGTTTAGATGCGAGATTTTACTAGATCTTTCTCCTCAACACACGCATTAGATTCTTGTCTCCACAAAGACTGAAGTAGGACTCGTTGATGAAGACTATTCGACGAACCCATATTCGTCTAGTATGGAACTATTTTAATCATTTATGACGAAGTAATCTTGTTAAGAGGATCCATTTAGACTTTTTGTGTACAGGGTGTTGCTAAATTCGACCGACAAATTCAGAGGGGTGATAGTAGGCAGCATGGTGATGACTAATCACCATAGAACACGAGATCACAAATCACGTTTAGTCGGTGTAACAGTTAAGGTGTAATGGCCAGTGGAACGAAAAGGGACCCTTAGAGGTAAGAAATACATTTATTAGACATAAGGCATGTTTACGATACGAAAAATGCATCACAGCTTGACGTCAGGAATGCAACAGCAGGTGATTGTCACAGAAATTGTTTGAAGTTGTGGCCGCATGGAGTTCATAGCACATCCGACGTCGACGGACAAAGTATTGTTGGACTCATTCAGAAGAATTCGGTGTGCTGGCGATGTCAGCTGAAACGACGAGGATCCGTGAAATGGGGTCCTCTACTGTAGCCACTGGCTCTCATAAGCCATTTGTAGTGGCCCAAGAATAAGAAATCCAAGGAATTGAGGTCTGGGAAGCTTGAAGACCAGACAACAGATTCACCACCATCAATACACCTCCTGGGATATGTAGCATCGAGGTGGTTACGCCCCGCAATCGAAAAATGTGCTGGTACACCAACGTTCATAGACCACACGTTCTACTGCGCAGTGGTCAGTACTTACTGCAGCAATTCTAAGAGGACGTGCTGAATGTAAACAAGGTATTTTGCGCCATTGGAGCCTTTGGGCAGTATATGTATAGCCCAGCATTCGTGGGGCCATTCTACTCTTCTGGCTTATGGATTTCTCAACGGCTATTGTTATCACAATTTTTACCGACTATCAACGTGATTTTAGGTTCCTATGCTGCCCACTATCAACCTTAAGAATTTGTTGGTCAAATGTGGCAACACCCTGTATATCAAAGGATTTATTTTTAAAATAATCAATGAAAATCCCGATTATTGAAAGAATTTAAGCACTGCATTATGTTTATATAAACACTGAAGCCCCTCTAGAAATTTCTAGAAATGGACAAATTTATGTAGTCTTTTTTTTCCCTGTTTACCGGTATTTTCTTAAATTGGCGGGAAAGTGTATCAACAACACTCAGAGTGGAGAAAAGTATCTGTTGTGATTACCTTCATAGAGTGAGACATTGTTTGTATAATTGGATGAGAAACATTTTTAGAAAATCCTAGGTTTCTCATATTAACTATCTGGGTTTAATTTTCAACAAAGTTTTTATAAAGTGTTGTCAAAAGCATAGCTATTTTTCAATTCCTACTCTTAGCTCACTCATTCTATAAATTTTTTTTATATTTATCTTGTTCAAATTTTCAATCGTTAATAAAATAATTTCCATTCATCCAGTCAAGTTCAAATAATTTTTTTTTAAAACTTGTAGATGACACTTGACGTTAATACAGTTTTTGAAAATATTAATTAGATTAATTACGGGTTTTTGACGCCAACTTAGATTCGCCTCTATTGTTGTAACAATGTAAATGTGAAAACAAAGACAAAAGTTGGCGTTGAAAATCTTTTTTTCAGCCAAACTAGCCAAATTAGGTTTGCATTGTTACAACAATGCAGACAAATCATGATCTTTTTTCAATTCCTACTATTAGCATACTCTCTCCTTGTGTGTGTGTGTGTATATATATATATATATATCATTCAAATTTTCAATCGCTAATAAAATACTTTCTATTCATCCATTCAAAGTAGGAACTGAATTAATTTTTTTTTAATATTTTACTTGTTCTCGTTTTCTTTACCTAAAACATCGAAACAGCTAATGCGAAATACTTACCGTCGAAATCCCTAGTTTAATCTTTTTATACCCAAACCTTTTTTTTGATAAAATTTTTTCAACAATTCAAATTTAACCCCCAAACCGTGTTTTAAAAAAATCTTTTCCTTTCTTACAATTTTACTCAAGTGACATCTCAAAGAACAACGCTAGTAAACAACAGGGATTTGGAGCAAATGGATAAAGCGTGGTTAGGACCCGAACTAGGAGTTCGATTTCGGTTTTCGTTTCATATCCCACCCCCACTAACCTTGTTCATTTCTCTCCATCCTCCCCTACGAACAAAAAAGGTAAAAAAAAAATCCATACTTCCCATCTTGCTACTCCTAGATAAAGGAAAACGGGAAAAACTGGAAGAGGTACCTTGCTATTTTCCCGCGAACGCATGGGACCCCTGAGGCATATTCCCATAAATTCTCACTTTGGGCCGAACAAGGAAGTAATCCAACATAAAAAGACGAAGAAAAAAAATCTTTGCTTGTTTATATTTCTTATTTATTTTTCCCTTTGATTTTTTTTCATTATATAATCGCGTTCTAGAGAGTTTCTTCCCCTAATAAATTCTGAAGTATTTTTCAATTTGCACGGCACCTTCCTCCTCAACGAGTCTACGGAGAGGGCAGGAGGTGGAATAAAAAATTATTTATCAGGAAAATAAATTTTGATTGCGTAATGGTCGATGATACTCTCACGAGATAAAAAGATTAAGTTTTTTTCTGGAAATTATTTTTGATGCAATAAAGCTCCCCGGTAAAAATGCGTTTCTGTTTTATTCGTCCTAAGGTAAAGTAGAGGGAGGGAAGAGGGGAGAAACATAAAACTCTTATTAAAAAAGGTTGTTTCAACATGAATTAGTATTCTAAAAAATTAATTCTCCCACTTTACTGAAGTTTAATGTTTTTTCAAAATAATTTGAAGTTATTTTTTTCTCTCTCTACGTATATTTCGGTAGTTTTATATTTTTTAAGACAGCATCATCATCATAAAATAAAGAACATAATTAAGAAACATAATAAGGAGCATGAATAAAACAGTGTTACTGGAGGAAGGTTTTAGGATTTTTTGCTTCAAGCAGTACTAAAAGGTAAACGACTACATTCGAAACAATGACCTTAAAAATGCATATATATGAATACATTTTTTTGATATTTTATGTCACCTGAATTAGAATAAACATATAATATTGTTTTAAGAACTTTTGTTCACAATAATATTACTTAAGGATTCTCCGGGCTGTTAAATTTCTCTAGAGGGCTGAAAATATAAGCAATTTTCAAACAGGTATAATTCTTTTAAATTTAAATTAAATAATTCGAATATCTTACACATTATTTATAAAGGATTGGGGCTTCAGACAAGTGTAAAATGTTTAAAATATAATCTTAATTTAAATTTATACGCATACCAAAATAAGAAACATTTCTATAAGAAATATTAATTAAGTTTTACGTTGCGTATGCCATTTTCTAAAATAGTAGCTTTAATTACAAGTATAAGTTGATTTTTAAAGTCAAATGTATTCTTATTACACTGCAGTATTTTTATGTAAATAGAATAATAAATTATATTTTTAAAAAAATAAAAACAATTACATTTTCAAAATTTTTTTTTAAAATTTCAATATTTTTCAAAATATTTTGAAGTACAAAAGATATATTGTTCTTAAGTGATATAGGGTTTAAAGAGTATGATAGTTTTTTTTTTAATTCTATAAAGTTTTATACATCGAAGGCTGCTATTTTAGAAAATAGCGTGTATAACGCAAAAATTACTTACAGAATTATTTCTTATTTTCATTTACTTATAATTTTTAAAATTATGATTATATTTCAAACATTTTTTACTTTTTTGAAGCCATAATCCTTTGTAAATAATGTGTAAAAGATTCGAATTATTTAGTTTAAATTCAAAAGAATTATACCTGTTTGAAAATAGTTTATATTTTTATTCCTCGAAACA
Organism: Trichonephila inaurata madagascariensis; assembly: GCA_019973955.1. Classification (NCBI taxonomy): domain Eukaryota; kingdom Metazoa; phylum Arthropoda; class Arachnida; order Araneae; family Nephilidae; genus Trichonephila; species Trichonephila inaurata. The sequence goes on along the minus strand of BMAV01013626.1, from coordinate 83,097 downwards.
AAATTAACACCCCTGAGACCTTTTAAATTAAATTTTTTTTCACAAAAAAGGAAGAAAAAAACATTCTAAACATTATCTGTTTATAGAAATTGCTTCTATAATAATATTATTTTGCTTATATATACAGATAAGACTTCTATACTGGAGCTGAACTAGGAAATATGGAAATTTCACATTTTCAGAATTTCCAACAATTGATGTAAAAACCGATTTTTTTTTGTTAAAATTATTTTTCTATTCTGATGTATTAAAATATAAATAAATCTTTTCCCCAAATACTACAGCTTTTTTTAAATTGTGGGGTGCGCCCCCCTAGAGGGGTGTTATAAATCAACGAGGGGCCTCGAGCATATTGATAATTCGATCCCAAAAGGTTATTTAAAAAATTATTAATTTACTGAAAGTAAACAAACAAAATACAAAAAATAAAATACACATTTACATTGATATAATACACTTAGAAATGTATAAGTATTGCATAATGTATTTAATAATTAATTTTTTAAAATACTCAGTTAAAAAAAATTAATTACCAGTGACAACACGGGCTTGTCATATATAAAATTAGAAACAAAAATTAACACTTATCAAATAACTGCCGATTAAAAGTTACGCGATTCGCTCTCCAGTGACACCACCGTTTCCCACTTAAACGCGTGTATGGAATGTATTGGGGTTGGGGGGGGGGAAGAAAAGGAATAAATAAGCAAATTCTTCACAAACACTGTCAAGTCCCTTTTGTTGCATCCTAGAGCCTTCGGAATAATTTTATAGATAGCAGTGCACAGAAAAGATCGCACTTCGGAAAGACGTATATATACGTTCGGGAGAATTAAAGCTTTGGCTGAGCGAAATGTTTATATACACCGTTGACACTTAAGAGGTCAAAGTCGTGTTGTAGTTTTAACGTTTAAGTGCAGTATTATTGAATTCAATACATTGTTATTGTATGAAGGGAAGTAAGGAAAATTATGATTGAATATTCGGCCGCAAATATTGAAAATTTGAGAAGCACTGAAATAATATATATATAAAATCTTAGTTTAGGCTCTGTATAGAAGTCTCAGCTATATACAGGCGAAATATTATTATAGAAGCATTTTCCATAAAAGGAGAATATTTGGATCTTTCCTCATCCTTTGCCAAAAAAATTTCATTCAAGTGTTTGTTCTCCAAAAATATTTTTTAAAAAAACTTTGTCTATGTTCAAATTCAGGTAATACTAAATATAAAAAAATATTCATTTATTCGCTTTTTCAATACCACGTTCTGAACGTAGTAGGATTCCATAATACAGAAATTTATAAAAATAATTTTTAAATATGCGAGTTTTAATTATTATCTTCTATGAAAAAGAAGTTTTCATTTTTTATCTTAATAATACGTATTTATGTTCTATTCCCGGGCTGGGCAAGGACAACTCAACCTTTCATCCCTACTGCACAGCGAGTGATGAGTATCAAGCTTGCTGGGAGACTTTAACACTGGGGTCTCGCTTCAGACTGACCACCTGACCGGAACATCTGCTCATGCACCTCAGCGCCCAATAGTCACGTATACTGGGATGGGCACAGTAAGCTCTGACCCTCATAGGCTGTTGCGTCACTGAGTTTGAGTTTAATACATATTTATATGTATATAATTTCATTGCATATATTAACTAACTATACTAGTGTTTCGTTCATATTGCTTTGGTTTTGACTGTTATTTTAAGGTATACTGTAGCAACAGTCAAGGTGAGTACAAATAATGGATCCGAATTAAAAAATCATATTTTCGAAACTACCGCATTGATTATAATAAGTGATACATGAATGTAAAGAGAAATATACCAAGTTTTTTTCCTCACCAAATAATCAAAAGCAAAAATCGCTGTGATTGAAATCTAAACATGGTGACGTTGACAGAGAAGAGTTATTGTGTAATAGAGTATGCATTGTTTTTTGAAGTGATAACTTTTATTGGCGCGATTTGCAGGAGAGTGAACTTGAATGAACGTCACGCTCGGGAATGTAACGCTCATTCGGCTCTTTTTGCCTTCATTCGAACATACACAACCCCAAAAAGGAAAGGAGGGACATTTCCCCTTGCCATTCTGACACGCTGTAGTTTGCCCCCGCCCACACACCAATACATCATAAAAGTAAAGTTCCTACCTTCGATCTAAGTGGGCCTCCCTCCCTCCCCCCACCTCTTTCTACTGAAATGAATGCGGGATTCTTTTAATCCTAGTTGAAGCATGGAAATGAAATGTCATATTCTTAAACAAGTAATATAAAAAAATAAATAAATTGTCAATTTCTACTGAGATCAACAAAGAAAAGTTTTATTTCAGCTACTTTTTATTAAATAGTTACAATTAATATAAATATGTATATACATACGACTGAATCACAATATTAAGTGGTAATCAATTTTTATTAACTATCTCTAAAGTATCGTATTGTTATCTAAAACAATCGTGTCTAAAAATTTCAGTTCAACTGAATGCTTTAAAACGTGAGAAAAAACCTTTCAAGTTTTGACAAAAGTCACCAAAAGGGTCGCTAAGTCGCTAAAAAGGAAACCAACGTGGCTGTATCTGTAATTCTTTAAATAATTAGTTTCAGTCAATTAATTTTAATTAATTATGATTAAATTATCGTATTTTTACCCAAAACAATAGTGTATAGAAAATTTCAACTTAAATGAGCGGTTTAAAATGTGAGAAAAAAAAACCTTTTCAAGTTTTGACAAAGTCCGCAAAAGCGTCGCTAAGTAGCTAAAAATGATGCAAACGTGGCTGTATTTGTAATTCTTTGAATAGTTAGTTTTAATCAATTAATTTTTATTAATTATAATTAAATTAGTGTATTGCCATCCAAAAGAATCTCGTATATAAAATTTCAGCTTAATGGAGCGCCTTAAAATGTATTTTATTAACGATTGAAAATTCCACCAAAATAAATATATAGAGTGTTTGAGCTAATAGTAGGAATTGAAAAATAGGCTTAGAGAGAAAGAGAAATCCTACACTAAAATTAAACATAAAATGTACTAAAAGGACAAATTTTTAGAGAAATAAGTAAATAGTATAATTATCATTAGCATTATTGCAGTGATCTTAAGAATAAAAATTTATTTTTGTAAGCGAATCGGAATAGCAATGAACAAATAGTTCTATGAATCACATTACTTAAGTATACTTTGAGTCTTAAAAGAGAGAATTAAAACAATTAAAAATTTAAAATAACATAATTAAGTATACGAAGAAAAATTACATTAAGACTTCACGGTACCCTTTTTCAAAAATTTATTTGGAGACAGTTACAGTGAAATTAATTGATGTTTTATGCTTAGATTATATTAGTAAACTGATTCTGTAATTAAAAAGTCAGTTTGACCAGCCATTATTTTACAATTTTAAAAAATCATGAATTTTTGAAGTTTTTTCAAACTCTTATAAAATACTCAATTTTTAAAATTTTTTTAGTCATTTTAAATTATTTATGTTCTGTAGGTCAATACAAACAAAAGTTAGTATGGATTTGAAAATCTATTGCCTTGTTGATTTTTAATAATTATTTTTCTAGAAAAACCTGGAAAAAACACGAAAAATTTTAAAATATCAACTTCAGCATTTTTTAGAGAAATAACTAGAAATCTCAGCCCTAAACCCATACTAACTTTTATAGAACATACATTTGGGAGTATATACAAAGAAAATTCAAGGCTCTATCTTGAACAGGAAAAAAGCCTTGGGGATTAGAAAACACTTATACCTTTTCAAAATTGATAGTCTGAGAAAAACGCATTTAAAGTTTGCAAAGTCATAAAACAAAAAAACACTTATAATACCCGTAAAACTCTAATTTTTTAATATGTTATTTTCCAATGTATGTTCTACATTAAAATATTTTTATTAAATATGACTGAAAATTATATTTTTAATTCAAAATATATTTTTGAATAATATTGATAGCATTTGTTAAGACGTCAGTTTATTCAGCTTTATCTTAACCTAATATTTTCACACAAGTTTTGAAACACGAAGCATTTATGTACAAAATAATAATGATACTAACTTAAGCTAAAAATAGTCAGGTTTGCTCATAGTATTTATTTTTTTTTCAGTTTTAAATTGGGGCAGTTTAGGAAGTGTTAGCTCTTGTCGTAAGGCTGTAAAATACCAAAATATAGTACTACAATATGTTTAGTATAATGTAGTATGGCACATCAAAAGGAAATATTCAGTTATATCTGCAACATTTGAATTCAGAATACTTGTATTCGGAAGTCTAATTGCAGAATCAGCTGAGGGCTGAATTTTAGATACATCATCTTCAGTAGCATTCCATCTCTTCAAAATAATGTTTCTCACAGAAATCTGAGAACGCATTTGCTATGGCATTTTCTCTACAGGAAAAATTAATGATAAAGCTTTTAAGTTATATATACTATTTTTTTAAAAAAAATTGGCCATGAAATTAATCTTAATTATGAGAACTCAAAACATAATCAGGCAGAAATGATTTTAGTAATGAAAATTGGAATTAATAACCATTTCAAACTAAAAGCTCAAAAATATTTTTAACTAATTCAATTTAAGAGTGGAAAAATGCTTTAAAATGAAATCGAAACCAAAACCATAGCTCATGAAACTTCAAATATCTTAAAAACTAATTTGCTAACAGATCTGAAATTTCGTGGCAAGCTTCTCAGTAATATGAGTCACCAAAAAATGGAAAAATTTCGGTAAAAATGAAATTTTTAGGTATTGTGTAGTCTTAAATAATTTAAATACAAGAAAACAAAATATAATTAAGACTCTCCTTGCAGCAGCACGGGATATATTTGTACAAAACTGCCATACAATGACAAAAGAGCTAATATAAGCCAGAGATTTTGTTTCTTAAATCTTCCTATTAAGTTCCTTTTTAAAGGTTTTGACCTAGGTTCCTCTCTTCCCAATCAACTACTTGTCTTACTATTCCTTTGCATAAATTAATTCATGGATAGAATTGAATACTGTTAAATTGCAACCAAAATTCACAAAGCTGGATCGGGTCTTCTGAACAAATTGCCAATGATTTTAAGTGGGAATTTTAAAGTAGATTTTTCAAAAAACAAATCAAAACCTTTAGTTGATTTTTTAAAATCAAAATTCAATTTAATTATGTCAAGTGATCCAAATGAAGCATGAAGAAGTATGGAGGAACGCGTGACAGGAGAATTTTTTTTATAGATATTTAAATAAAATTTTGAATCTAACGGATTTATAACCTATTTCAATCACTATAAACCTATTATTTCCTTCTTAGAATACAATTCCCAAATATGATTCTATATTTTGCACAAAAATATTACTTTATGAGTACAGACATATGAATAAATAATTTTATAGGACAATACTAATACACCCCTTGTTTTTTATTCACAAAACTAATCCCTGAAATAACATTACAAAATTTGAAGTTATCACTTCTATCGTGTGGTCATAAGCACACACACTTTTTTTTTTCAGTTATTTTGGTGCAGCGTGCTTTTAGAAATCCTTACGGAAAAGAAGTATCACTTAACAAGTGCATTCTGCGATGATGTAATCAATTTAAAAAAACAGGTAGCTTGTGTAAAAAAACTGACCAGCCAAGCTTCTCGGAAGAAGCAGTGGAAAAGGTGTGACAGAGTTTTGTTCGAAATCCATGGAAGTCTACGAGATCTACCACCTGTGAACTTGGAATGCGCCAGAAAATGGCATGGAAAAACTTTAAGAAAAAAATTGAAGTTCAAATTGGAATTAATACAACAAATACCAGAGAACGACAAGTAAGCATTTAGGCTGCATTACAAACCATTGTTAGAATAGTGACACAAAATGTATGGAAAGACCTGGATTAGTTATTGGAAGTATGCCATGTGTTACGTTGATCGGGGTTCGAGGATTTTATGCAAACCAGTCGCAAAGAACGAGGCAGTTCTTTAAAAGCGATGAGAATTTATTGTCGAAAATCCAATCATTGAAATACAGGATTAGGAAGCAATATTCGCGAAATAAATCTCAGAAGGTCTTTACACCTTCAACAATACTCAGACACAACTATCGGTGTCTAAAATACACGTATATAAAAGATTATTCACAAGTAATCGCTATTTCAACAGCCGAAGTAATCACTAATCGCTTCAACAATCAGATCAATAACTTACTGATCACTAGTCAAAACCAGACTGACTGACTTTCGACGAGCATCTCTCTTTAAATCCCTCGTGCATAATTCGATAAAGACTCGCTTGCGTCACCCATAGAATCACCATTTTAACATAAGGGACGGCGTTGCATGTGAATATTACAATTTTAACTTAAATCTAATTTAGAGTAAGATATATAAAGGCATTACACATCCAAATACAAATTATTTGCACTATTTTACACAAAATTCGTAACACATGTATCAAGTGGGTCCCACATAGAGTACTTGTAACTGAAAAAAACATGGTATATTTCTCTTTACATTCGTGTATCACTTATTATAATCAATGCAGTAGTTTAGATATGATTTTTTTAAAATTGGGTTCATCATTTGACCATTGAGTGGTCGCATTATCATGACTGCCCAACAATTTTTTGAGCTACTGCTTCTCAATATTGTCCCAAGTGGGATAGGATGGTCTTAGAAAGGAAAGTCGAATTTTTAAGAATACTACTGCTACTCTTGTTTGTTGAGTACCAAAAAGAACCTCAAATATACTCAGGCACCCAAAGGTTGGATGACAGACAAAATAAACGCTTTCTGATGAATTACGATAAGAGTTATCGACATGAAGATGAGTGAGTTAGAAGACGGAAACAGCGTGGATGAGTGAGTGAGTATTTATTAACCTTTCTCTATAAAGCAACACAAGGGATATGGACGACACATTTCGTAATTTTGAACAACGGTTAAGTGACGAGGACAACACCTGGATTGCAATTAAATACTGGCCCTTTAGGTTCTACAATTTTTGTTTTTATGTTTTCAAGACCTATCGGAAAGGATTGCCCAAAATTTTATGTTCAGGAATTTTATGACATTGGTTTGATTTCATTTTTATCAACGTTGTTTAAAGTCTCGACTAAGTGACGAAGATGTCACCCGAAATGGCAAACCGTTCACCAAACTTCCGCACCACGTAAGTGAGTAGATATTAATCACACTAATCTGCTACTCAAGGGCTTTTGGCGACGGACCTCTCAATTTTGAACCATGGTTAAGCGACGAGGATGAGACCTGAGCTGACACCCCTCACCTAATTTCTTCGCCACACCAACGGAAGGATGTTTGAGCCTCGACAGATTTAACATGCGTCACCCCTCCACACGGCGGGTCCTCAATGTGGTACTAGGCTCGAACACATGACACGCCAGCCAAGAGTCCATTACCTTGACCACCAGGCTACTGCGGCCCCGCAATAGGACTCGAATTCACGATTCAAGAAAGCCGGCCACTAGTTTTAAACCATGGTCAATCGGCTATCGCGGCCGCCTGAAGGACACCAATGACATGACCTTATATAAGAATCAAAATCCTTCAGTTCGGTAGGCGTTAATTAAGTAAATTGTCATGTATCCTTTAACATCATAATTTAATCCACTTTAAACTATCAAAATTGATAGCATTATGTCCAGCTGTGATGAAAATTACAAAACTAAAGTCCTTGCTTGACGAATTAAAAATTATCGTTAAAATATTTTCATCTCTTAGCGTTGTTTCTTATTCTCTCTTTATACGATGCAAAAAGTAAAAGATCAGTATAAGTAATGCTTTATTTTAATAAATGTGATTTCCAAATGGTATTTCATGTTTTCCCCCTCCGTTCCATGCACTGTAGCATCCTGTAATTTCTTTTGCTGCAACTGAACTCTCAGTGCCAAATAAACACATTTACAGATTTTAAAACTTGTGTATGAAGTTAATTAAGAGAAACTAGATTTATTTAGTAGACAAAAATTAAAAGCTTGCTTTTATGATATGTAAATTAAATGTTCAGAATGAAGATTAAATTTAGTTTGAAATTATATATATGCCAAGTAATTAGAATATATTTTTAGTAGTATAATTAACTTACCTACTTTTTGTGTGCATATGTGTCATATTACATATTTTTCGAAGCTTTTATAAACTCTAATCCTTGTTCTTTATTAGTGAATGTTATGTTAGACATTTTAATATAAAAACATACAAATTTAATAATATATGCCATCATATTCATATTAACTAGTGAAAACAAAATAATTAGTTCCTTTTTAACTATGTTGGTGGAAACGACATAATATAATTATTGAAATAAATTTAAATTTTAGGTATCGCTAAATGTTATGCAGGCTGTGTGCTTAAATGCCAAAAACCATGGGATAACAGTGTGCAAATATCCAGATGTCAGTAGAATCGCGTAGAAATGAAAATTGAGCCGTGTATTGTCAAAATCTTCAATTGTACTTAAGTGGTTTGTAAAACGTTTTCTGACTTTATTGTTGCCACCCGACGAAAATTGACAGAATTTGAATGGCAATGCTGGTTATAGCTTGACGCATGGAACATTTCATTTGGCAAATTAACAAATTTGCCATTTCTCTACCTGCAGAATCGAGAATGTATCAAGAAAGCCTTTCTGCAATTACCTCCCGCCATGCATGATGCAGGGGCGAAACCTAAGCTACTCAATAACTGTATGAGTGAGTGAATATTAACGTGGCACTGTGTTCAATTAGGTACAGAATGATCTTTCGGACCCAGTGGAAATAAAAAATGGCGTTCGACCGGGAGATGCACTGGCGTGTCTTCTATTTAATCTAGTACTAGAAAAAGTGGCAAAAGAGATTCCAATATCAATACCAGAGGAAATATTTTTAATAAATCGGTACAGTTGTTGGCCTTTGTTGATGACATTGATATCATCGCATCTTTAGAGAAAGAAGCTTTCAGGATGGGACTGAAAATCAATGAAAATAAGACCAAGTATACCTGCCATGCACTAAATTATGTTTTAACAATTCCCATTTTAAAATTGAAGAATATAGTTTTGAAGTTGTTGGCAGCTTTACTTATTTAGGTTCAGAAATTAACAATAGAAACGACTGTACTACAAATCTAAAAGAGAATGACTATGGCTAATAGATGTCTTAGTGGAATACGAAAATATATGAAATCAAATTTAATCAAAAGAAAAACAAAAGTTTTATTGTAATTAACTTATGCATGTGAAACTTAGTCCATGTCTCAAACAGATGAGAACATGATAAGTATCTACGAAAGGAAGATTAAGATTTATCTTTGGAGGAATTCAGGAAAATGGAATATGGCGAAAAAGATCAAATTTAGAGCTCTATCGATCATATAAAGAATCTGACATTGTTAACTTCATCAAAATACAACGAATTAAATTGGAAGGTCGCGTTATCAGAATGAACGAAGACCGCACCACTAAAAAATACTTCAATGCTCGACCAATTGGCACACGAAGAAAGGGTAGACCAAATCTCTGATGGATTGTCTAGAAAAATATGTCCTAGTTTTGAGAACTGGGAATTGGAGAACACTGGCGGGAAGAAGGTTGGCCTGGAAAAGGCTTCTTGAGAAGGCCAAGGAATACCCTGGGCTGTTGTGCTACTGAGGAAGGAAGGACTATTCAGTTACTCGAGGGCTTTTGGCGACGGACATCGAAATTTTGAACCGTGGTCAAGTGACGAGGATGACACCCACTATCCACACCATACCAACGGGAGGACGTTCGAGCCTCGACAATTTTAACGTGCATCTCCCCCAACACGAAGGTTCTTCAGTGGTCATGACACACCTGCCACGAGACCTCTAGGCTACCGCGGCCACCTCAATAACTGAGACTTGCGACGTAAGCGTAGTTTTATTAGGCAAGCAATAATTTGCCAAATAACAGTTATAAATTGAGACTTTCGACATACATGTCTGTGAGTATTCTTTTTTAATTATTATTAAAGAAGGAGATTTACTACTCCGTGATTCCTGTTTGATCTCATATGAAGTTTTCGGTATTTATTAAGCATGGTGACACGTCCCCAGGATGCTCTGCGGATCTTTTTTTACACTCATTGTCACAATTAATGCTATTTCATTATTTTCAACTATTCCAATCATTTGGTTGGGCTCCCAGACACAAATTCTCAACGAAAATAATATTTGAGCCATAAAAAAGGTTCACGTTACTTCAACAAATTATTAAAACCAAAATTTTGTTATTTTTTATTATTTTTCCCCTTTAATAATTTATTTTTCTAATGTTGCTAATGCCACCTTTCTGACTGAGTCAGATAGAAGCCCATCGAAATTCATCGTGGCAAAGGGTTAGATGTACATCTGTCGTTAGTAGTTTTGAGCATCATACAGGTGACAATACGATTTAGCTCGGTTCCATCCTAATTTTGAGGGAGGTTGTCAGGAGCCTCCCGCCTCTCTAGCCCTACCACTAGCTAAACGAAAGAATTTGCCGCTCGACGGTACTTAGACCACCCCCTTGCCACCCACGCACTATGCATTTACAAACATCCATGCCTTCTCCGGGACTCAAGCTTAGGCCTACGACACAGCAGCAAACATTAGTATACCATATGGGCAGCATCTTTATTTTTCAACATCTTTATTTTTCAACTACTCTATATACAAAGCATAAGCATATCCTTTTATTTTTCTCAATAAACAAAGTAAATATTTATAGAGCTTTTTATTTCATTATTGTAATAAATAGAAACAATTAAGTTTACACTGATAATTAAAGTTGCATATTACGAATGTTATAATGGATGATTACAAAGCACAGATTTTCAATCCATTATTTCTAATAAGATCGAAAATTCATGGAACTCAGTACAGGCATTAGAACATACCACTTTCCTCAAAATTACACCAGGGCCTTAGTTCTTAAGACTATTATAATTACAAACGAAGGGTGGGTCTTCGAAGGGACAGGGATTGACGAGTGGCTACTAACGAAGGTGGGGCTAATACAGCACTGAGAGTGGATTTGAGCAGAAGGACGGAAAATCGCCATTTTCAGCGGACACGTGGTCACTTTTGGGACTTAAGACTCGTTACTCCCAGGAGCGATCATCAATCATATCTGTGATGTGTATCTGTTGGGGCAGGTGTCAAGATTTGGCGATAAATTGCTCATTTGGCCTTATCCTGTGATAGGGGTGGCAAACCTTTATGGATCAACGTGCCAATTTTTTTCAAAGTGTTTAATGAGGTATAGACGTGCCGTCAAATAACTTTGACTTGTGATTATTGGGAAAATATAAAACTATATATTATACTAAAAACTTTATTTACTACAAAAAAAATACCTTTTTGCATAGTATAGTTGTAAATGTTTTAGTTATACGTGTAATTCAAATTAAAATAACATTAGTATGAGTTCTGTTGTTGCAGATTGGATGACAAATAACTTATACCACTTTAGTAGTTGTTACTTTTAATAGAATGCATGCTCAATTGGAGTAATCTGCCGATCATGGGTTTAAAGCAATTATTTTTGCTGTAGTTACTTTTTTGACAAGAGGATTTGCGATTTCTTTCAAAATGCCGTTTTACAGACGTATTTCTGCGTACCACTATTCTAGACCATAAAATACACACATCGCTTTGTCTTAACTCGGACTGATATTTTTCTTAAAAAATCATCTAGTTCATTCAACTGAATTAAATCTGCCTTCTACAAGTAGTTTCATGCGAAACAAAAGTACTAGAGAACATCAAAACAGGAAACCGAGAAGCAATGTACATGTAATGGCGATAATTGTATGATTGACGATAAATTTGAAAATATTGATAAATTGGTTACAGCAACAAAATGAATGAAGATATATCGAATCGAAATATACCAGTATTTTTTTCTTTTCAGTTACGGTTTTCGTTCCGACCAAATTAACGGTTTTTCTAGTTTTCAGTCCAATTCCGGTTCGAAGCTCTTTTCAAAATAATACAAACTCTCCCCACATTCCACCTTTTTTGATAAAAAAAATTAAGAAGCTAAATTTTTCTTTAACATAACTTGTTTTAAGCAACAAATATAAAAGATACAAAGCAAATATCGATAAAAAATACAGGGTAAGATACTAATTACATTCAAATATGCCTGAGTAGATAAGATGCACTAAGGATGCCTCTAATATAAATAGTTAATAGGGAGAAAGATAAAAAGTCCCAAAATATAGTTATGAAATTTGAATTATCTATTCGTTATCGGCGACGGATCTAATTTTTTTTACCTCTATCAACTGACAAAGGTGGCATATGGGTTGGTACCACTTCTCCTAACTTCCACACCACGCCAACAACATGACTTGGAACCCCGATAGACATTACGTGCCGCAGTCCTTCTACGTGGAGGACTTCTTGTTGCAGAAGGCCTCGAATCCGTGTCGACAATGCCAGAAACAATGTAAAAACCATCATTACTGGGTTACCACGGCCACTTGAAATTACTCTAAAGACTATAATCGACATTTATTAAATTTACCAGTATCCTGATGTTAATACACATGTTTAAAACATCATTTAAAATAGAAAAAAATTAAGAGATTTTATCTTAAATTAATACTATAGGATTTCCCCAAATCATTTAAATAAAAACATGGTGCGAAGTACACGTATAAAAAAAATTACATTTAAAAGTGCAGCAGCGTAATCAACTTTAAACTGCAATTCTATAATTCTGTAATTCATGAATACCATAATGAAGTTAAATTAACTGAAATGTAAAGCACAAGCAATGCATATAATAAATATATAAAAGGTGTTTACAATTAAATTAAAAACTTACATTAGTTAACTTTTTTCATCCAATATTTTCTAGAGAATTTCTTCTAAATGTAGCGCGAGAGATACTCCGCAGAAACTCGGTTTAAATTGCTGCTTGATAGACATTGTGGGCTTGCTTCTTTGTTTAATGTCGTTGTTTGTTGATATAAGAGTCATTTGGAACAAAAAAGGCTGTTATCTACTTGGTTCTTTGTCATCGTATTGTGCGTTTTCCAGATGACAAAGTTTTCTCATAACTGTTTCATTTATTGCCTTTTCATGCAATGCTGGAATTACTGGAACTAGTTCACGCAATTTTGAATCATGGTCTAGTCATGAGGCATCCATACCTGAACAAGTATCTCAAATCACCTCGTCAACTAGAGAACTTAAACTCAGCATGACTTATCTTTAGAGGAACAGGTGCTTAAAAGAGTGAAAGTTACATAAACGTGTATTATAATGCTGCACAAGGGATATTGGTGAAATATCTCATAATTTTAAATCATGGTTAAGTGACGATGACACGGGGCGAAGAAGCTCAAATTTAGAGCGCTATCAATCACATAAATAATCTGATATTGTTAACTTCATCAAAATACAACGTATTCAATGGGCAGGTCACGTTGTCAGAATGGATGAAAGCCGCACCACTAAAAAAGTCTTCAATGTCCAACCAATTGGCACACGAAGAAAGGGCAGGCCAAATGTTAGATGTATTAAAGACCTAGAAAAAGATCTCTTAGTGTTGAGAACTAAGAATTGGAGAACACTAGCAAAAAGAAGGCTGGCTTCTTGAGAAGGTAAGGCCCGCCCTGGGCTGTCGAGTCACTGAAGAAGGAAGGAAGGAAGGTTAAGTGACGAGGACGATACCTGAACTGCCATCCCTCACCCGGAACTTCTACATCACACCGACGGAGAACAGATTAAACGTGTATCAGCTCCCTCTATAAGGAAGGTCTTCTGCGGTACCAGACTTGAACTCATGACACATCAGCCACCTGACCTTGACCACTAGAACCATTTCCTTACGGAAGTAACGCCGGCCACGAATTTGGCTGATAGACGGATTTTTGTGATTCTTTTTTCTGGATTAGTCAGCATTACTTTGTCACGTGACAAAGTTTGTTAGTGACAAGAACGACACCTGAATTCGTACGCCTTTCTCCAATTTTTTCGTCCCTCCTTTAAAAAGAAAACATTGTTGCTTCTTATGCCACCTGATCGAATGTAACATCAGATCAAGGTCCACGAAATTCATCTTCGCTATGGGCTAGTAGTATGCCTGTCGTTAGCCGTAGCTTTGAACACTATGCAGGTGAAAGTACGATTAGGTTCAGTTCCACCCCAATTTTGAGGAAGAACACATTGGGGAGGAGAAAGAGAAATATTAAAAATACTGATCTATCTCTCCATCATTCCCGCTACCACAGCGAATTGCAGTGCAAAGATGTTCAAAGACATTAAGTCGGTCGAAGGTTAAAGTCCTTACATGGCATGGTGTGTGAGGTTGGAGACCAGGTACAGTTCGCGTCACTTGACTGCGATTTAAAATGACGATGTCCGTCGTCAAGAGGATTTGTGTGTTGCGTCATAGAATCAATAAACTCTTCTACCAGGTATTTTGACAGGAACATGAACTCGTGACTAGTCTCGGGCTCTGTTGAGGTTTGGGTTCGAGTCCTAATGCCACAAAAGACTCTCTTTATAAATTGCCTGATGCACATTAAATCTTTGGATATTCAAAAATCCTCTCGTTCGTGAGAGTGAGGAATGGGGTGCAATTTCTAATGCCACCCTCGCTTGTCACTTGAGTGTGGCTAAAGATCACTAGGTCCCTTTCCAATAGCCCTCGTGGGGCTGCGGTTGCCCAGTGGTCAAGGTATTGGATCATGGCAGGCATGTCATGAGTTCGAACCCAGTACCACTAAAAACCCTCCGTGTAGGGCAGCGATGCACGTTAAATCTGTTGAGATCTCAAACGTCCTCACATTGGTATGGCGTGGTAGTTAGAAGAGTGGTGCCAGCTCAAGTGTCGTCCTCGTCACTTGACCATGGTTCAAAATTACGAGGTCCGTCGCCAAAAGCCCTCGTGTAGCTGAGCAGTGCGACGTTAATATTCACTCACTCACCCAATAGCCCCCATGTAGCTTGAATAAGTGAGTGTTTATTAATGTTACACTCCAAAGCAACGCAAGGGCAATAAACAACACATACCTCGTAATTTTGAACCTGAATCAAGTGACAAGAACGACAACAGCTCATATCTGTTTCCTATCTACCACAACCCACTACGCTGAGGATTTTGAGCCCCTACACATTTAACGAGGAACGGACCTCTCTACACGGTGAGTCTTATATGGAACTCACATGATACGCAGGATAGGATTCTGTGAGTGAGTATTAACGTAGCTTTATTAAGCTACACGAGCGCTTTTGGCGACGGACCTCGCCAGTTTGAACAATGGGCAAGTGACGAGGACGACACCTAAGGTTAGCACCCTCCTCTCTTAACTGCCACATCCTATCGACGGAGAACGCCTGAGCCCCAACAAATTTTACGCGCATTATATGGCGAGTCTTCAGTGGCTTTAGGATCGAACTCATGACACGCCGGCCACGAGTCCGTTATGTTGACCAGTAGACTACCACGGCTACGTAGCTTCGAAAGTGTGTGACGTTAGCTAAGAATTAATCAACAATTACATTTTTTGAAATATTAAAAGTATTTTTTTAATATTTCAAAAAATGAGTATCTTTTTTTCGTTGTACTTTATTTCATATTGCCGAAGTCCATATACACAAATACTACGTCCCTAAAACTAAATTTCCTGATGTCGTATCATATTATTTCCGATTCGACATTCCGTTTCAAATTACGATTTGTTGGAGATAGCATCTCGATAGGTTTTACCATTTCCCGTGTTTCATGCCCTTTTGATGTCCTAAAACATACGATCGTATAAAATCACAAATTCGTTCGGTAACATTGCCGTTAAAGCTATTTTGGTCGAATCCAATCTTATGATAGCCACGAAATGTGTCGCTCTACACGCGATTGGTTTTCAGGCCAATCGTGTAAAGAGAAAGACATTTTCCTCAAAAGAATCCTGTGTAATGCCGCCAGGAATAAAAGAAATCTCAAGAATCTACGAAAAACAGAAATTTGATGTTCTAGCACGTGTATGGATTGGGTTGTGACGTGGGAAATTCTTTTCGTAATTCTAGGAGAAAGCAAATTAGACTGGATGGGATTGGCTTCGATAAAAATATAAGATTTTACTCTTTTATTATTGCCGGCTGGGCGGCGTATTTGGTTTGTCGCTGGCCCTATGTACCCAAGGATTCGGGTTTAACCCCGGCCTAAGGGCTGCTGTAGCCCAGTGGTCAAGGTATCACATCATGGCAGACAAGTCATGAGTTCGAGCCCAGTACCACTAAAGACCCGCCGGGTAGAGCAGCGATGCACGTTAAATCTGTCGAGAGCTCAAACGTCCTCTCATTGGTGTGGTGTGGTAGTTAGTAGAGGGGGTTCCAGCTCAGGTGTCATCCTCGTCACTTGACCATGGTTCAAAATGACGTGGTCCGTCGCCAAAAGGACTCGTGTAGCTAAACAGTGCGACGTTAAAATTCACTCACTCACTCGACCCCGGCCTAAGTCAGTGGTTTTTCATGATGCAGAAATTCGACAGCGGCCATGTCGTTCGATTATACGGCATGAAAAAGACTCTTGAGTGTCCGTTTGGTTTGGATACTCTCGGCAAAATTAAATTCCTAAGTACAAATTTCGCATCTGCAGAGCGTCAAAATTACTTGCGGTAATTGGTATAGCCTAAATTGTGCCGCACTAAAAAAAGGGTACCAACTCCTGGGGAATATACTAGGTCTTCAAAGGTAGAAACACCTCTACGCAGCCCCATTACAGAAAGAAAAGAAAGAATTTTTATTATTCGTTAGATTTGCTTGAACTTGTCATTGCTTCCCGTATATGGCATGTTGTAATGAATTCCCGTAATGTTGTAATATCCCGCGTATATGTCATGTTGTATTTTTTTTTTTTTTTGGATAAAAGATCCACTACGATAGTCAATATTTGAAACAGTCAAGTGACGAGGTTGACACCAGCCTCTCTACATAAGAGTTTCTAAGCCAGGGTTATATCCCTCGCGCTGCTTTGCAGTATGGCATTAAAAAGCTATCAATCAATTAATTCAAGCTGTCAGTTGTCTGGCGTGAAAGTGTAGATAAAGGGGTACCAGGTCAACCGTCATCCTCATCACTTAACTGTAACTCCGAATTAGAAAGTCCGTCCTCCAATCCAGTATAGGTGTTAGTGACGTTTACAGACGTGCCGTAGGGCCTGGGTTCGAATCCCAGTAAAGACATAGATGTTTGTAAATGTATAGTGCTTTCGCGGCAGGGGTTACTCTAAATAGCCAACGAGCCACCTCTCGTGAGGTTGGTGGAAGGAAAAGAGTGTTGGAAGTCTCCTGAGACCCCCAAGTGTTTTGGCTTGAATATTGAGGTGGAATCGAGGCAAATTGCGCTGTCACCTGTATGGTGCTCAAATCTACGGTTAACGACGGGCGTATTTATAGTCTTTTGCTGCGATGAAATTCGCGGGCCTTGATTTGATGCTTCTTTCGATGAAGTGGTATAAGTTACAACCCAGAAAGTCCGTCACCTATGAGTAAGTGCTTATTTACGTCGTACTATAAAGCAAAATGTGAGGGTTGGCAACGGTCAAGTAACGAACGATAACTGAGCTAGATCCCACCTCTCAAAAATACCACACCACGCCAAAGGAGGGTTTTGAGTCTCAACATAAACGTGAATCAGCTCCTCTACACTGTGGGTCTTCAGGGACACTGGAAATGGAACCCGCAAACACACCAACCACGAGTTCTTAACCATAACCATTGGGTCACCGCGTTACTTCGTAGACGACAATATATAATATGAACTATTAAACAATTAATCCAAGTTAGGGTTGTTGTGGGATGGAAATTTGTAGAACCTGTGGTTTCAGGGTAAATCTGTTGAGGCTAGAAATCCTCATATTTAAGTGAGGTGAAGATTTGAAAATTTGAATGCCGATTCATGTGTCGGCCTCGTCACTTAACCATGGATCAAAACAAATGAGTAAGTGAGTGAATATAAACGTCACGGGTTAGTGAGTGAGTGAATATTAACATCGCACTGTTCAGCTACAAGAGGGCTTTTGGCGACGGACCACGTCATTTTGAACCATGGTCAAGTGACGGGGACGACTCCTGAGCTTGCACTCCCTTCTCCTGACTACCACACCACACCAACGAGAGGACGTTTCAGCTCTCAACAGATTTAACGTGCATCGCGCTGCCTTCACAGCGGGCTTTTGGTGGTACTGGGCTCGAACTCGTGACATGCCAGCCATGAACTGATACCTTGACTACTCGGCTACCACGACCACAACTTCCACACCCTACCAACGGGAGGATTGTTGAGCCTTGACATATTTAAAATGCATCATCCCCCTCTGCATGGCAGGTCTTTAGATATACTAGGGCTCGAACTCATAACACACTGGCCGAGAGTCCATGACCTTGATCACTAGGTTACTACGACCTGAGCAAAACGTTGAAAATAGTCTCTGTGTTTCTTTCGAATGTGACGTTAAAAAACAATCAATCAATCGACTGTAATGCGAAAGGATGTTTTTGAAAGTGTGTAAAAATCTAAATATGATGTTCAGCTTACGTTATTGCAAATGGCTACCGTTTTGAGCTTTTGATATCAAATCAAATAAAATTAAAATATCCCCTTGACACATTTTATTGGGTCAATATTTACGTTCAATTTTTTCGAATCTTATTCTGTATTATAAATCTGAATATGATATCTTAGAAACATGTTTCTATATAAAACACGAGAAATTGATTTTGATTTTCTGCATTTTACTGGTTGCCATTTAGCTCTTTATAAATATTCGACCACTCTCTATATATGACACAAATAAATGCACATACAAACATTTTAGATTAACTATTTACACAAAAAAAATAGTAAAAGGAGCAAATGTGTATGTTCTTATTGCATGAATAAGATGAATAGGACATTTTTTAACGTAAAATTTTCCGAAGCAATTTGAAATCGCATCTGTTTACTATTTTCTTCTGCGAACATTTTTCTACAAGAGGTCAAAACATCATCAATCATTCAGCAGACTGAAATATTTCTTTCAAAAATTTATTTTTTGCTTGAAGTCTACAAGTTGCTCTGCTTCAGTGCTTCAACAATGCACTGAACTTTTGCTAAAGTATTTGAGAATATATTGCATTTTTATTTGTTTCTTGAGAAATTCTTTCACCCAGAAAATGATGCCATATTTCCCTCACAGATAGTTTGGCTTAGTTTAGATTGGAAGAGTATTATATTATACTATATTATATTTTATATAAACTGCTGTTTGTAAAAAATTAAACACCATGAGATGGAGTCATCAGGATTAAATGAAATGTAATAAACAACTTGTGTATTGTTGTCATGCGTTTTATACTGGGATACATATGAAATATGAGTAGAAGAACAGAAACATACAATACAAACAGAACAATATGGACATTTTTTACAAATGATGATCTCCGCATATAACAGAAGAGGTGCGCTGCTTTCCACTCGAGACGAGAATCCATTACAGGCGAAAGTTCGACTTCTTTTCCCGAAGAAGATACAACCATGTCTTACTCGGGATTCGAATCCGAACCCACTCGGTTACAAGCCGAGGGTCATATCCACCATACTGGCTGGGCGGCAGGACTTGTATTGGTACAGATAAATGAATAAATTTTCAAAGCATTAAAAACAATATCAAGTGCGCAAAATAAGTATTCAGTGTATCCACCACGTGCGGCATTGTGTGCTGCTATACGACGTGGCCTGGAGTCAAACTGATGTTGAATGTCTGCTTGTGAAAGAGCATTCAATGCTGTTTGTTTGCAGACCCGGAGTTTGTCCTTTGAAAGTGTAGCATGAGCGAGATGCCGACCAACCCTCAGATGTTCAAAAGGCGACATATCCGGCGAATAAGCAGGCCATGGAAGAAATTCCTTTTTTGGGTTGAAAGGCAGTCTCAAACATTCCTTGCAACATGTTGGGGGGTGCATTATCCTATTGAAAGCTCTAGGAACCAGGGATGTCTTAAGACATTTGAGGCCCTGGGCCCCGGGGAAATATTCTGAGGCCCTGAGCTCCTATTTAAAAGTAGGCCCTACCTGGGAATTTTAAAAATAAGCAGTAGATAGAATGCATTGTCAAATACTCGTTCAAATGGTCATTTGAAACAAATCAAAGTGCACAATTCACAATCTCAAATACCTAGGCCCAAACTGACTCGACCAATGGCCGCATTTCGACTAAATGAGTTGAATGATTGTTTATGGTACTAGGCCTAGGCCTAGACATGGAAAACAGTCATCAAATAATAATACAGACTTGTCCTTTTTGCCAGATGTCATGTAGTTTGAAATTCTCTGTTTTTTGCAAAATATGTATAGAGAAATAATATTTCACCATGAAAATTATCCGGATCATGGTCTTATTAAGACTGAGTCAAGAACAAAACGAGGCCCAGTTGGCCCATGCCTAAAGACGTCCCTGCCAGGGATGCCTTGAAGGAAGGGAACGACTTCGGTCTCCAGAACATGAATGTATCTGTTGCTATTCAGATTACTCTCAATTCGCAGCAACCGAGATACAAAATCGCTCCCCAGAACATATATTTAGCTGATCAGCAAGTATGACGTTCGATAATGCACTCTGGAAGAAAGCGCGTTCTCCGGCATAGCCTCTAAAAAGAATGAAGCCATCATGGTTCCACAAATTAAAGTGGGATTCGCCAGAAAAGACTACTTGTTGTCAATCAGCCCGTCAAGTTATGTGTTCATGAACCCATTGGATACCCACCCGTCGATGGTTTTCCTTGAGGGGGATCCTGTATAAAGGAAGCCATGCAAGAAATCTACGATGCAGCAGACATCGACGACTTGACAAAGGCGACATTAATACACCTTGTAGTAGTAGACCAAAGTGCTGCCAACTGCCTGGAGGAAGCTGCGCATTCACTTACCGCTATGCGGACCAGGTGTCTATCATCGCACACTGATGTCGTCTTCCGTCGTCTACTCCCAGTTTTTCGAGTTTTCCGGTGTTCGTCGTCCATTGCTTCTAGACTCACATCACTGTGGAACTGTTCCGCTACACACGAACTGCTATTGTGTGAGAGAAAAATCCTCCTTCGCGAAGGCCGATGATTCTCCCCCGCTCAAACTTCGTATAAGTTTTTTTTAAATATTTCGCTGAATTCTTGTGGAACTCAAATAAAGAGTTTGGACACGAAACCAAGCCTTTTAATATAATTCAAAGCAATACTCTGATGAATTACAAGCTTGAAACCATTTCTATAAAATTTAACATGGAATTTGTCTTGATAATGTTCCGTAGCTCTTCGCAAAACATATGATGGCTTTCTTGATCTAGGTTCAAAGAAAAGTCGACCAAGTGAAATTTCGCAAACCCTCTTTGGCATGCTTGAACTGTAAATGCTTCCTCTCCAAACCCGTCACTACTTGTTTAAATCAATTTCAGTTGGGTCAAAATTGTTGCTAAGGATCGATAACACATAAAATTATGTATGTTCAAAAAGGACAGAGCCTTTACTTATACCCAATATACACTGAAGAGCCGAAAAGACTGATACACCTGCCTAATATCATGTAGGCTCCCCTTGAGCATGCAGAAATGTCGCAAAATGAAGTGACATTGGTTCGATTAATGTCTGAAGTAGTGCTGGAGGTAAGTAAAACCATGAATTCTGCAGGGCTGTGTCCATAAATCAGTAGGAGTAAGAAGGGGTGGAGATCTCTTCTGAACAGCACGTTTCAAGTCATTCCAGATATGTTCAATAATGTTCCTGTCTGGAGATTTTGGTGGGCAGCGGAAGTGTCCAAATTCAGAAAAGGGCTCTTGGGGCCTTTCTGTAGCAATTCTCGACGTGTGGGATGTCGCATTGTCCTGCAGAAATTTACCAAGTCCGTCGAAATGTACAATGGACATGAAGGGGTGCAGTTGATCAGACAGGATGCTTACGTACCTGTCATCTGTCAGAGTCGTATCTAGACGTATCAGGTATCCCATACCACGCCAACTGCACACGCCCCATATCATCACAGAGCCTCGACCAGCTTGAACCATTCCCTGTTAACATGTAGGACCATGGATTCATGATGTTGTCTCCATACCCGTACACTTCCATCAGCTCGATTCAAATGGAAACGAGACTCGTCAGTTCAGACAACGTGTTTCTAGTCTTCCACAGTCCAATGTCGGGGTTGATGGGCCCAAGCATGGCGTAAAGCTATGTGTCGTGCAGTCAACAAGGGTACACGAGTGGGCATTTGGCTCTGAAAGCCCTTACCTATGTAGTTTCGTTGAATGGTTTACACGGCGACACTTGTTGGTGGCCCAGCATTAAAATTTGCAGCAATTTGCGGAAGGATTGCACGTCTGTCACGCTTAATTATTCTCGTCAGTCGTCGTTGGTCCCGTTCTTGCACGATTTTTTGTGGCCGCAGCGATGTCGTAGATTTGATGTTTTACCGAATTCTCCAACGGTACATTTGTGAAATGGCCGTAAGTGAAAATCCAAATTTCATCACTACCTCGGAGATGCTATGTCCCCTCTCTCGTGCACCGGCTATAACACCACGTTCAAACCCACTTAAATCTTGATAACCTGCCATTGTAGCAGCAGTAACCTATCTAACAACTTTGCTAGACACTCGTTGTCTTATGTATGGTTTGCCGACCGCAGGGCCGTACTCTGATTGGTTCCATATCTTTTTATTAGCATACTCATGTGTGTACTAGTTTTTTTGGCTCTCTTCAGTGTATATATCCTTTTAAAGCTAAGACCTTGCTGCCTTATTACTATTAACGTTATTGAAAGCACGAGTTTTTCTCTTTTATGAAATTGTGCTACATCACGCGACAAAAGGGATACGAAAACTTGTTCTTATGTGAAAGACCAAATTTTCAGTTAACACGGATAAGATAACACGTGCAGTCAGTAACGTTGATAGCAACCATGTGGAGCAGGGTAGAGGTGGAACTAGACTATCGCATGAATGTATGCCGTGTAACCCCAAGGTTTTGCGCATAGAAACCTGTAAAATGTATAAACAAAATTGTTTCTGTTTTCTATAAAATGTTCTTCTTTTTGCTGTATTCGGCTTAGTGTTATTGCTATAAAGCTTCGAAATCCTAGAGGGAATTTTGAATAACGCTGTATAATAATTTCGTATTTTTTTTTTTTTTTTATATTAATGTATAAAATAAAATGATAAAAGATACTGGTATTGTGTTGTTCAAGTAATACTGGAATTAAAGTTGGTCTTTTCCTGTGGATTTATTGATAACATTCGATAAACTTCAACAAAGAAAAACTTAATAATTTTAATTACTATATAAGTTAAAATGTTAGACTGAAAACATTCTATTAAACAACGGCACTCCTAGAACGCCGAAGCCAAGATCAAGATTTAAATAGAAAATATCCGAGAAAAGCAACAGCACCCAGACGCGCTGAAGTCAAGTTCAAGATTAAAACACACAGGCAGAATCCGTTACATCTGGTTTTCGACGAGATAGACCACGTGGGTCTGATCGTGTTCACAGCTACGTTCCACCCACTCTGGGGGGCATACAATTCTCAACAATGTATTTTTTATTTTTTGAATATATGCATGCAAAATATCATACTTATGCTTACAATAATGGGTCGCTAAAACAGACATTTCATCTTAAGGCTGTCTTCGGTCAATGTTAAAGAATAGGACCCAAATTTGGAAATTTTTTTCAGATATAAAAGAAATGAGAAATTAATAGGATATTCTGGCTTCACTATCCTTTAGAGAGTAGCATTTTTTATTATACATCTCATTTTTAACCGAGTTTATCTATTTTTACTGGTATGAAATGTGTTTCGCGTTTTTTTCCTATAGCGTAATGTTAAATGAGCTATCCCTGCGTGTATTCAAAAGAGAAATAGAGTATTCACATTTAATATTTTAAAATTTTTAAAAAAGCTATATTGTTAACAGATGTATAAGTTATAATGTTCCAAATTTCCATGAAATTTGAGGTATTTTTCTGCCTGTGAAAATATGCTTCGCGTTTAGTTCATACTCTCGTACTTTTGCCGAAGAAAAATCCATTTAGCTTCCTGATACAATATTTAAAAATTACTGTATATTCTCTCTCTCTCTCTCTCTCTCTCTATATATATATATATAGCCTAAAATTTTCAATCTAAACACTTTTTGCTCATTGGATAAATAACACTCAGTAACTTTAGCTGTATTCTCACATTTCGTATGACGTTGTAAAAATAAATGTGCAGAAAAGTTTAAGGTTTATCTCAGTAAATTGTGATAAATATATTTTATTGCAACAGTTTTTGTTGTTGTTACAAATCCTATTAGAGTATTGCGGAGCAAAGTACGAACAAAAAGACACATTATCGAACGGCAGTTTCTCTCACCTCTCGAGTCAATTTCCGATACACAAAAGATCCCGCCCTCCCCCTCACCATTGTCTTTTTCGTTCCAACACCAAGCAAAACAAATCACGTGATTCAAAACTGCAAAAGATCACTTGATGGACGATGCGAGGCATCTCCCTTCTCTATCCAGAAATTAATGATTTCTTCAATACCCCCAACAACCATCCGACCGCGCTCGGTTATTCGAAAATCCCCACCCCAAAAGCGACACCTAGTCTGTTTTAATATTCTTTTCCCAATCCTCCACCCCCATGGTTCTCCATCTGGCAACACAACACTCCCTCCATCATAAATCACGAGTTTTCACACCTCTCTCAGGGAACAGGGACCTTGCCATCCGTCTCTGCCAGGAAGTCTCCCTTCGGAATATAAATATATCGTTTGGTGATCCCTTCTCGTACCCCCCTGCAATAACTGTTTAAGGGAGAGAGATAAAACAATTCATCCTCATTCCTTCGAGTCCCCGGGAAGTTTATTTAATTGATTAATTATTCCATTGCCCAATTAAATCTCTTTCTGGGTTCGGAAATGAGGGATGTTCAATGGGGTGCTAGAACAGTGCCTTCCCCCTGTTTTAAATAGAAAAATGGAATCGTTCGGTTCAAAACGATCCATGGTATATATGGGGTGGACCAAAGTCTTGCCCTGTGAATATAAGCATTTTCTTATGCTCAAACTGTTAAAATTAGACATATTTTTGTTTGAATATATTGAATACTATTATGAATTTTTTATAAGACCATTTAACTCACAGTACGTTGTAATATGTTTTCCCTTGGTAGCTCGATGACTATCTATATAAGCGGTATTCCTGTTCCAGCCAAGTGTTCATCAACGTGTCTTCTGTTACGATGCCCGTG
Organism: Trichonephila inaurata madagascariensis; assembly: GCA_019973955.1. NCBI lineage: Eukaryota > Metazoa > Arthropoda > Arachnida > Araneae > Nephilidae > Trichonephila > Trichonephila inaurata. Next base: position 57,850 of record BMAV01013626.1, on the reverse strand, counting down.
TCTCTTAAAAAGATTTCGTACCATTGCTTTATGAATTTTTCATCAGGGCATCCTTATATAATAATCTATATAACGAACTTCTTTTCTTTTGTGATTCAATTTTTGTTCTTTTTTTTTAAAAGTATTTCTGAAAACATTTCAAGTGTGTCCCCGTGTTCTAATTATAAAATATTATATCATTAATATTAATTGTATTTTTAAATTATATATAGAATGTCCTTAAAATACATTAATTTTAGTATAAAATTATTTTCTTAATTTTGAAAATACAGTGAATTCTTATAGATTCTTTTTTCTTTTTTTCCTTGCAGTTTTTCTTTCTTTCTTTTTTGATGGGTAAGATTTATAAAATAAACATATATTAATATTAAAAAAAGGTGTGAATAATTACTTTTTTTAATATATAGTATTTATGAATTTAAAATTTGTTTTACGTGTAGTTTATTAAGTATATTAAAAGATAAGCCTCTATATAACGAATTTTCCATGTAACGAACTATTTTCCGGGATTTAGCGACTTTGTTATATAGAGGTCCGACTGTATATATATATATATAACTTAACTCCGTGGCGCGACATCCGATGTGGGACAAGGCTTACTGTGCCCAACTCAGTATACGCGACCTTCGACCCTGAGGTGCATGAGCAGATGTTCCGGTCAGGTGGTCAGTCTGACGTGAAACCGCCAGTGTTAAGTTCCCAAGCAAGCTTGGTACTCATTTTATAGACCCATTGCAGGGATGAAAGGCTGAGTCAACCTTGCCCAGCCCGGGATTTGAACCTCAAACCTGTGTGGTGTGGAAGCGCGATGCACTAACCACTCAGCCACTGGGCTTCAATATATATATATAATCCATAATATATATACACAGATAGCTATAGAACCTAAGTATAACTATTCAAGATAATAATAATAATATATATATACAGCAACAGAGTATCACAGTATACAACATTATGAAATACCCAGAAGCGAGCATTTGATTTATTGGGATTTTCAGTAACAAATCAACCATTATACTAATTCATGCATGTCTTGTGACATGCAAATAAAATTTGGGGGAAATTAAAAACATTTCTTACTTTTTCAGACGGAAAACCAAAACTTGTAAAGAGAAAAATTAAAATATCAGCTGCACAGTTTTTCCAGGAAATAGAATTTATTTAATAGATATTAATTATTTCACCCAATGCGGGGGGGGGGGGTAAATTTAAATAATCAATTCTTTTCTCCACACTACAACACAAGCAATAATTCTTTCACCTTGCAAAATCAGAATTAATTCATATTGATTATCCCCACCTTGAAGGACATTTTTTAAAAGAACATATATCACCTTTATTCAATTAAAAACTTTTAAAAGCTTCACATTCCCAGAAAAATTATCCTGTAATAAATATTTATGAACCTTTCCCTTTTCGATAAATTGATATCGGGTCGAAAAATTCCACTTAATTCTCAGTCGATGGCTTTTAAAAAAATTTCACCGCCAAATCTGTCGCCAAATCAAGATGGCAACCCTGTTAATCGTAGTCTGATGTCGGGATAAAGAGTGAAACCAGGCTGCAAAGGGGGACTCTGAAGATTCGAAGTTTGGAGAGTAAGTGCTATCCAAGACGCCATCCCTGGAGGCTAAAAGGGGGCTTTTGTTGAAGGAAAGAGGAGTAAAATAGTTTGACCTCGACGTAATTAACCTTGGAAAAAATAAACATGTAAAAAGGTTTTGTGTTGTTTGGCGTGTGTAATAAGTCTTTGTTCGGAATAAATTTTTTAAAGTGGGATTGGGGTAGATTTTTGGAGTTTAATGTGTTTAAATTGGAAAGTAATGCCGGTGTTGTTTGTTTTGGTGGGGGTGTTTAGGGGAACGTTTGGGGACTTATCATGATTAATGGGCCTCCTTTCAAAAGTTTGTGAAATAAGGTTGGCGTTAAATAGTTCGTAGAGAAAACTACATTTTTTGAGGATTTGGGCTAATAGCGTATTTTTCAAAGTATTCTAAAGGTTTGTTTTATGTAAGAGTTGCTTATCTATGTGTTTATGAGATCTTACCTCGTAATGGTATGAAAATAATATAAAATGATAAACAATTTCAATAGTATTGGATATTTCGAAACAAACATTTTGTACTAGGATTATTTTTAATGTTGTTGTGTGAGTGTTTATTAAAGTCGCAATGTATAAAGCAACAAGAGGGCTATTGGCGACGGACCTCGTACTTTGGAACGTTGTTGTTGCTAATGCCACCTGTCTGACGTAACCAGATCGAGGCCTACGAAATTCATCATGGCAAAGGGCTATATGCACGCCTGTCGTTGTCCGTAGCCTTGAGCACCATTCAGGTGACAGTACGATTTAGCTCGATTTCACCCGAAATTTGAAGAAGAACACCCTGGGGAAGGGTCAGGGGTCTCCCAATTCTCATCCGCTGCCCCCAACCTCACGAGAGGACTTGCGGCTCGATGGCTGTTTAGAGTACCCCCCTGCCGCGAAGAAACTATACATTTACAAACATCCATCTCTACTCCAGGATTCGAACCCAGGCCCTATGGCACAACACTTTTGAACGTGATGAGTACGACACCTGATCTGGCAAATGAGAACACATTTTATTATCGAAAGAAAGAATGATACAGAAAAAAATTAGAAATATACTGAAATGGGGCATTTACTGGTTTTTGTCTTATTTAAGTAATATCATTTGTTTGGTTGTTAGCATTAAAATCTCAATTAGAGATACAAAACATGCAATTTATAGCTATAGATCAGCGTTTCTCAAACTGTGGAGCGCGTCCCTTTGGGGGGGAGGACGTGAAAACTCTACGAAGGGGCTGCGAGCCTATTGAAAAGTCGAAAACAAAGGATTATTTTTAAAAAATTATTAATTTATTGAAAGCAAGCAAACTAAAACTTTCTGACACGATAAAAATAAAATACACATTTACAGTGATATAATACACTTATAAATGCATCAGTACTGCATGATGTGTGTATTTTATGATTAATTTATAACACTAAGTTGAACAATTTTAATAATTATCAGTGACCCCATGGACTTGTCTTATGTAAAATTATATACAAAATTTAACACTTACCTTAATATAATTTGTACTGTTTATTATTAATCCCTTAAAATGCGTATTAAAATAACGCAATTCGCTCCCCAATACCACCGTTTTCCACGTTCGTATGTGTATGTGATGGATGCATTGGGGGGGGAATGGCGAAGGAATATAAATATGGAAATCCTCTGAATTAAGTAAATCCTTCGCAGACACTGTCAAGGTCTGTTTATTGCATTCCAAGGCCTTAGGATTAATTTTATAAATAGCAGTGCACAGAAAAGATCGTACTTCGGAAAGAAGCATATATACATCTGGAGCAATTAATGCTTTGGCTGAGTGATACGTTTATATACGCCAGTGACACTTAAGAGTTTAAAGTCATATTATAGCTTTAGTCAAAGTATAGTATTATTGAATTCAATGCATCGTTTGATGGAGGGGGGAGTGCGATGAAAATTATGAATGAATTTTGTGGGTCGCAAATATTGAAAGTTTGAGAAGCACTGCAATAGATAGGTGTGATTACGCTAGATATTGTATCTCGCTGTTCTAATTTCCACACTACACCACATTTCCACGCGAGGACTTACGGCACATTCTGTTTAACTCTTTATCTACTGACGGAGCTACAAACTTTAAAATTACATAGAATAACCCTTTTTACAAATATTCTGACAGTACTTAGCAGGGACACTTTCATTTCTACTCTTCCAGGATAAATGGCAACACAGGTTTATAGATGATCGTCATAGATGAGTATTTTAGCGGGGAAAGCGAATACTTTTACAATTGAAGTTGCTTTTTTTGCTGCCTATTTGATTGGATTGCTAAGATTGTCATTTTTGTTCCGAAACTATATTAACTATATAGTTAGCTTTATAACTACAATTAAAGTCAAAAGCTAAGTCTCTTATTTGGTTTATATGTTTGGTAAGAGATTAAAAAACGATTTGTGAAAATATATTTTAAGTGAACAGTGTATATACTATGGCTAATAGATGTCTTAATGGAATACGAAAATATATGAAATCAAATTTAATCAAAAGAAAAACAAAGGTTTTATTGTATAAGTCTTTTAAGATCAGTATTAACTTATACATGTGAAAATTGGCCCATGTCTCGAACAGATTAGAACATGATAAGTATCTACGAAAGGAAGAGCTTAAGATTCATTTTTGAAGGAATTCAGGAAAAAGGAACATGACAAAGATCAAATTTAGAGCTCTGTCGATCCTTTAAAGAATCTGACATTGTTAATTTCATCAAAATACAACGAATTAAGGGGCAGGTCACGTTATCAGAATGAACCGCACCACTTAAAAAGTCTTCAATGCTCAACCCTTTGGCACGTGAAGAAAGGACAGACCAAATCTCTGATGGATGGATGACCTAGAAAAAGATCACACCTAGTTTTAAGAACTAGGAATTGGAGAACACTGGCAGGAAGAAGGTTAGCCTGGAAAAGGCTTCTTGAGAAGGCCAAGGCCCACCCTAGACTGTCGTGCCACTGAGGAAGGAAGGAACAGTGTATGTTATGATTTTATAGTGGAATAACTCTGTGGTACTTATAAGTAGTGGATGTTAGAAAAAATACCTCGTGTTTACTATTCGTCTGTGTAGTTTATTATTGTGTTTTTCGATGTGTTTTGTAGTGTCATTACTATAGTGCAATAGAGTTATGATTTTTTTGGTATTCTTTTTAGTTTAACTTATTTATTTTGCTTTTTAATCTTTTTTTTTTTTTTTTTTAACGTTTTAAAAAAATTTTGAAATTAGAATCTGAGCTTCCTTTTTTCTTGTCGCACAATTAAATGAAATTTTTATTCTTTATTCAGAAATTAACATTTTAAATTCTTTCTGTGTGACTGATATTTAACAATAGGAAAATTTCAAGGAGCTATAACTGTCTCTCTCTTCTTTGATTGTGTGGAAAAAAAGAAGCTCGGTCTTCAAGAGACTTTGGATTTATTACGTAACCAACCATCTGAAAGCAGTGATGCACTAACAAATGATTCTTCAGTTGAAAAAATCCCAGCAAATAATCTGCTGGAACTTTTGTTAGATTCTGAAGAAGACGATTAAGAGACTGAACAAGACTCAAGATGCAGTAGCTTTTGTTCAGAAAATACAGTATTTCTTACCACAGGATGCAGTGATTTAAAAAAAAAACATTATATCAAAACTTCACTCAAAATGCGCAACGTGTAATGTATTTTTCAATTCCTACTATTAGTTCACAATTTCTCAATATCTTGTTCAAATTTTCAATCCTTAATAAAATACATTTTAAAGCGCTCAATTGAGCTGAAATTTTATATACAAGATTATTTTAGATGATAATTCGGTAATTTAACTATGATTAATAAAAATTAATTGATTAAAACTAATTATTCAAATAATTACAGGTACAGCCATGTGGCATCATTTTTGGTGACTCAGCGACCATTTTGGCTACTTGTGTTAAAACATTAAAAGGTTTTTTTCTTACAATTTAAGGCTCTCGTTTGAGCTGAAATTTTCAATACACGATTGTTTTGGATGACAATGCGATAATTTAATTATGATTAATTAAAAATAATTGACTGAAAACTAATTATTTAAAGAACTACAAATGCAGAGAGTCGCGTTGGCTTCCTTTTTAGCGACTTTGGTTAAAACTTTAAAATACTTTTTTTCTCACGTTTTAAAGCATTCAGTTGAGCTGAAATTTTTTATACACGATCGTTTTGGATGACATTACAATACTTTATTGAAAATTAATAAAAATTACTTGTCACTTAATATAGTGATTCTGTCATATGTATATACACATATTTATATTAATGTAATTAAAATAACTAAAATAAAATTTTCCTTTGTTGACCTAAGTAGGAATTGACTTAAATTTTTCTTATGATATTACTTGCTGTCCATTAACCAAAGAGATCGCACGCACTCGATACTAACGCTAGTAGTCATGTCGAGAGACGGAGTCACCCCAATCCTTTTTTTACAGTTAATTTTATTGTACGCGACAAAAATAACTATTCTAGCGAATAATTTAATTAAGAGAATGTATACTTCCTTACTTTTAAGGAAGTTTAAATTTTTCTTTAATAATTCGAGAAAAATATCAATCAAACTGAACAAAAAGGTTCGTGACTCTAATAAAGGACACGCATCACAGACACTTTTCGCTAACATTTCAGGAAAGATTTTTGCAGGAAAAACTGATGTATTTTGTTAAAGTTATTGTAATTTTATCGTTCTTAAATGTTCGACAAATAACATGTGAAACTTTTTCCTGCTTGTGTCTTATTGACAGAGTGAAGTGTGTCTTGTGCTACACTTATGGCTTTGTATTTGTTTTAATGGAGTTCCTTTAAGTACCGTTTGAAAATCTGCCTTTCGACTCGAACGTTTCATGTTCATCGCTTTTCTCAAATTTACTTTTACTATCGTGATCAGTAGCGCACACAAAATCTTTTCAAATGGGGGGCCAGCATCGAAAGTGTACCATTTTGGTATCATGCTCCAGCACGTCACCTAACATATTCTTTTGAATTTGTCGATTTTCGAGAACAAAAACAATACAAAATTGAATAATCAACTAGCAGTAATTAATAAAACTAATTATTAATAACAAATACATAATTAAATTTTTATGTTATATATACATAGGATTATAACCAATCAAAAAAATTAAGGGGTATGGGGTGTCTGGACCCCTAGGACCCCCTCTACGTGCGCCACTAATCGTGATTAATCTCCATTATTTTATCAAGATCTTTCCTTGCTAGATCAACTTCTTTTTTCAAAGTTTCGTTTCCGTCCAATAGAGACAGCAGATTTTCTTTTATTTTCTTATATTCTATTAAATTACAATTATTAACCACAATGAGTCGTACAGCACAGCAATCCAAACCACTAAATCGTTCACAGAGGAAAAATGTTGCATGTTCATAGAAAATATTTTGGAACAAAAGTGGTCGCGTGGGGAACTCAGGCACCCCAAGTACCTGAAGATCATTTACCACTCCCTCCAAAAAGGGAGATATGTGACAAATGCATTTTAGTTCTCATAAAGACCGTCATACAGGAGGATACTGAAAAGGTTATTGGTGTCAGAGGTCATGGTGTTGAAGATCATTAATGAGTAAAAAAAGTAAATAAATCTTCAAAAATAAATGTCTCAGTGCTGTAAAATATTAAAGGTCTCTGATTATTTAGAATTTTTAAGAGTTATAAAACTGCATCAAAAAAGTCACATGGTCTTTTTGTAATATGAAAATATCTTAGCCCTCCGTGTACTGATGGTACTTTTTAATTAATTAGATCTAACGGGTCGAATTTCCCAAAGTTGAGTATTTTATTTATGTATATCTTTAAATTTTCAATGTAGTGACTCGGAAAAAAAATCACGCACGAAAAAATTGCAGAAAATCATAAAGTAGTAGATAAAGGGTTAGAATGTAATATTTTTCTTTGTGTGTTATGAGTTTTCGCGTGCGTTCTCTTCACTAACCTCTGGGATCTCTATATAACGCTGTTTGGTATGAGAGCCTCCTTTTGAGAAAGAACTATGATCTATGCAATTAAGTATTATTATTTAAACACAACTGTTATTAGAGAGAAGAATAGGATTAGAGTGCAGAATACTACGAAGTGATAATGAATGTTATCAAAACGATGAATGAAGCTCCTTCTGAAGTGTTATTAATAATGTATCTGTGTGTAAATTGACTTAGGTCTGACTAAACTTACCGACAGATAATTGTGCATCATTCAAGATAAGCTGTCTAGAGCAGTACTTCTCAAACTTTAAATACTTGTGACCCAATTTTTCATCAGAATTTTCCACGCCCCCACCCCCCCCCCCTACAATAACAATGTATTGATTTCAAAATTAACGTACTAAAAGCTACATGCTTAAGCTACAATATGTGACTTTAATTATAAAACCGCACAAATTATTAAGATAAATATTAAATTTTGTGTATAATTTTGTATATGTAAAGCCCATAGGAGTCACTAGTAATTATTAATCTTGTTCTTAACTTAGTATTGATAAATTAATTATCAAATACATTATGCAGTACAGATACATTTATAAGTATATTATATCAATGTAAAAGAGTATTTTACTTTTTTTAATATCTCAGAATGTATTTTGTTTTGCTTCCATTCATTAAATTTGAAATATTTTAAATCTTTTACTTTTGACTTTTTGATATGCTCGCGCCCCCCTTGTAAGGTTATCACGCCCCCAAGGGGGTGCGCCCCACAATTTGAGAAACGCAGGTGTAGAGGATTCATTCCAAAATATGTATCAATATTTATTGTGTTAGGATTTTGTAAGGTTAAACCACTCGATACATGCAAGGGTTCTTGATAATTTGATCATGAAGAATAAAACATTTATTAAAACTTTTACTACGTTTTCTACTACATTTTCTGCGGGTTCTAAACCTCCTTGCCCAATGTAACAATTTGTAATAAAATTAGGACTTGAATTTATAATTCGTTCATAGCTATCCGTAAAATTTGTTACTTTTTTTTCTGATTGAGTGGTTTTTAAGGGGAGTTGGAAACTTCTCTCTATATATATACTGAGACAATGTTAAATTGGCTGTTTTCGATGTACCTTTTCTCAAAATCTGTTATATGTACATGCTTGAAATTTTTCATGCAATTAAAGTACACCTTTCTCATTATACTGAAATGAGCTTTTAGCTAGTTTTGAGTTTTTTAATAAGTTATGAAATACTCTATCAAACATTGCGAAATTTAACCCATTTTTCACATAAAAAATAAATTTTTGAGTTTTTTACAAAAAGCTCATTTTAGTATATATTATCCCATCCTTATAAATATATCATAAAAAAATTTACGTACCTGTGAACAGTAGTTTCTCAGAAAAGGTAGATCGAACTTCAAACTTTACATTTTGAGATAAATTGATTTTAATGTATACTGTGTGATACTTATATCGGTTATAGGAAATAAAAAATAAAAGGCTCAATTTACAATAAAAGCTGCTTGTTTTGGTTTATATTAGACGTTCAACTTTTAAGCAAAAACGAAGTACTTATTTTACATTTTTCACCATTCAAATGGGCGTGGCCCAGTTTCAACGATTATTTAAAAATAGGGTTTGAAGGCTTCTAATTACGAGGTTAAAGTAAGATCTTTTTAGAAAGGTTTAAATCTATACGATTTAAAAGTGTAAAAATCTCAAATTGTCAAAAAAAATATGATTTTAGCTTTCCAACATCCCTTAAATGGAGATTTCACTTAAAATATTGAAAAAGGAAGCTTTTTCCAATAAAATTTTCACTTTTCAATCGAATGAATTACCCATTAACAATTAGAAAAATAAGCTTTGTTTGTTATTAAATAAAAAATAACACATTATTCATATTCTTTTTGAGTTAAGTATATTTAACAAGAATAAAAGTAACATATAATAGGATGGATTGGCGAGAAGTTTATGAAAATATATTTTTTCATTCACTTCAAGTGTAGAAATCTACTTTAATTATTCAGAAAATAGAAACACTATCAAGAGAAGAAAGGTGTTAAAGTTGTGAGGAACCAACAAATAAAGGAAGGGAGGGGGGGGGGGGCCCCATTATCAATTATCACCTCGGGACTCCAGAGTCTCCCAAGTTACGGTTCTGACTTCACATATTGAATAAATTTAAGTATCTAAACATAGAAGAAAAATAACATTCCTTTATATTCACATCTGTTACTATTAAACATCAAACTTTTCTTGCAGAATAATACCAACAAAAATATAAAATAATTTCTAATCCACTCAATCTCTTCCCAGTAATTAACACTCCCCGCGCAACGAACAATAAAAAAAGTGACATTCTTATCATTTCCCGACGGACATCTATTTATTTCCCACAGACATCATGATTGGCATCATAAAACGTTCGCTATCTCGGGAATTTGGCAACAAACACTCTCTTTGGCTATAAAGACCCCTTATGTCATTACGGGAAATGCCGAGTTATAAGTGCCGGCAATTTTGAGTTACGGCTCGCTGACTCTCCGCCAATAATGATCAGCTCTCCCATCTTCCGACGCTCCCATTCGTCGTTAGGAAAGATCGGATATGACGTCACTCAACGCTCAGGAAATGACAACGAAAGAGGGGAATAATTGCACTTCTTGGTATGTGTGTCAATCGTCTGCAGATTCTAAGGAGAGACTTCGAATATTCTTGGCGGGAAATAAACCCCGGATGTTGTAAGATTTTTCAATTAAGATCTTGCAGGGTGTCTTACTTTTGTAAATTAGTACCTTTAGAGACGGTGTTCGAAATGTTTGAACAACAAAAATATGGTATTAGGACCTTGTTTAAGCTCCAGCTGTTTTTTCGACAAAATGAATGCTTTATTTAAAATATGAGTTAAAAACAGTTCACTGAAAGTATTGTCCATTAAAAGGGGGACTACTTCCTCTCATCTTTCTAGTAGTATATGATTTACAAGTCAGAAAAACAATACGTCTTTTGAGACTATCCAAGAATCGAGTCATTTTTTTGGTATCTTCATAAGAATGGAAGCACTGCTCAGCCAAGCCATGTTCCATCGAATGGAATAAGTGACAATCAGTTAAGACTATGTCCGGTGAATACGGCGGGTGGAGTAGAGCTTCCCATTCAAGCGTTCCCAGGTAAGTTTTCTCTGATTTTGCAACATTTGGACGAGCCTTGTCATGTAGCAAAATCACTTTGTCGTGCCTCCGCTCGTATAGCAGCCATTTTTCCTTTAGGGCTTGACTCAAAAGCCTCAATTGTTGTCGAAAGCTGTCTCCCGTGATAATTTCAATCGGTTTGAGCAGTTGATAATAAATTACTTCCTGCTTATCTGACCAAATGCGGAGAATAAGCTTTGAACCTTCGATACTTGGATTTGTGGACTATGGTGATGATGTGCCCAATTATCATCGTCATCGTGGTGTAAATGTCGTAGGAAAATGAGGAAGTTAGGAATTTCATGAAACCCCTAAGGGATAGGATCAATTGACGGGGGATGTTAAAATAACGTCTTTTCAAGATCATTTCCATGATAAATGTAAGGGATTTTATCAAACCCTGAACTGTTTCATTGAAATGATGAAATGAACTAGTCAGGATTTGCATTGGCAAAATGCTGTCCAGGG
>BMAV01013626.1:33475-46530 GCA_019973955.1 Trichonephila inaurata madagascariensis | reverse complement strand
TAACCATACAGAGAGCACTATCGATCCCCTAAATATCAACCCCATATCTTTTAAAAAAATAGCACCATAGGATTAACATAGGGATTGATATTTTAGTGTGCAAGCAACCGAGAGAAAAGATGTTACACATACAAAAATAGCAGCCTAATTTTCTAATTATTTGTAAATTAGTTTCGAATAAATAATTTCTATTTCATTGACTATTGTTGTATTATTTACTTCTACGTTTAATAATGCACCCTATTTGTTAAATAAACTTTTGACAATATTAGTTAATCATTTCACTGAAACAGATCAGGGATTTGTTCAAATCTCTTACTTTTATCAGGTGAATGACTCTGGCCATTTTAACATCTCCCATCAATTGATCATATTTCTTAGAGATTTGATGAAATTTCTAATTCCATCATTTTCCTGCGACATAAGCACTTTTCCTTTGCTGCCGCTGAAGCAGTAGTTCGTTCGTGAGAAAACGCATTTTGACGTCTCTGGCGTCTCATGCGTCACCCAATGTCCTTGCTTCTAAATCAATCCAAGTGGCTGCGGTAGCCGAGTGGTCAAGGTATCGCGCGTGGCTGGCCTTATCTCACGAGTTCGAGCTCAGTACCACTAAAGACCCACCGTGGAGGACAGCGATGCACGTTAAATCTGTCAACAGCTCAAACGTCCTCCCGTTGGTGTGGTGTATTAATTAGGAGAGCTCAGGTGTCCTCCACGTCACTTGACCATGGTTCAAAATTACGTGGTCCGTCGCCCAAAGCCCTCGTGTAGCTGAACAGTACGACGCCGACGTTAATATTCACTCACTCACTCTAAATCAATCCTAACGCTTTCAAACATTTCAAAACTGTTATCCCATCAACTTGTAACGATTTTCCAAGTTCAGCTAGAGTCTGACATGGTTCTTGATAAAGCAATTCCTTTAGTTCTTTGTATTAGTTTAAAATCATAATATTTTTAAATCATCGAAACCAGTCTCTGCATGTCGTTTTTGACAGAGCATTTTTACTGTATGTCTCAGGAAGAATCCTGTGTGCTTCAGCTAAAAATTTCTTTTGAATAAAATACTACAATAAAATTCCCCGCAAATGCATTTTATTTGGCCTAAAACTAAACCATTTTACAAAGGAAAAAAAAATGTTGTTTTACACTACGGCGAATTAACATATCCAGAAGCCCCAGGTAGCATACAGTACTTCCCTGCAGATGCGTTTCGATCTGAAATTACATACACGTAATCCTGGTAGTGCAATCTATTAAGAAATAGCGAAAACTTATTCAAAGTCCTAATAATAAGAGATATAATTGGGAAAAACTAATTTGTTTTCTTAACGTCACATTTTGAATCTACACTAGGGATATTGGAGAAGGACTTCATATTTTTGAATCTAGATCAAATGACAAAACGACACCTACGTTGTGGAAGGGTCTCTAAGCTTCCACATTCGGTCAACGCGAGTATTTTGAACCTTAGTAGATATTACGTGCATCAGGATCTCTGTAGTATGCTCCACGGCTCAGCAAAAACCTTGAGTTCCCGATCATTACCATTTGTCATCCCCTTCTCCAAGCTTCCGGAACACATCAAAGTAAAAACTTAGGACAGATTTAACATGCATCAATGTCTGTACAGGGATATCTTCAGTAGCACCAGGACTAGAGCGTACGACTGAGCAACGATGGCCACGAGTTGGAGACCTTGAACTCGGCTTTTACGGACAACAAATTAAGCAATGAATATAGAATCCACATTGCATTTGAACAACAGATCTTATTTCTATTCTAAAGGCTGATTAATTGAATGTTCATTATTAGCGTCACATATGGAGAAGCATTGCGAGGGCTACTGGTGAAGGATATCCTAATCAACCATAATCAAGTATTGAGGACTATATTTAAGCGGAGAATCCTTTCCTCAAACTTCCACACTGCAGCAATTGGTGACCATTGAACTTCGGAAAATTTAACGTGTATCCCTCATTATAAAACAGATCTTTTGAGGCATCAGGATTCAAATCCATGGATTTCTTTTAACAGCTTCAACCACGAGCTTGTGGTCAGGACCATTTGGAAACATTCTTATAAAAATGAGATTAAAATCATTTTCAGATGAACAATTTTAACTAATCTAGTGTGTTATGTTAATTATTAATTATAGTTTGACTAATATAGCACTAAAGATGGTCCTTAACGTGTTTTGTACAAAAATTATAATTTTGAGCATAACGATTTTGCATTAGCATTACTTAGTGATGAGGCAAAATTCAACATGCACAATCAACACGATTGGTATGACAGATATTCCCATTGCACGACCCCTCGCAATCACCAACAGAATTTTCTGTGAACATTTGGACAAGTATCCTTGGTGATTAACTCGAAAGCCTTTATATCTTGCCAGGGCATTTGATCGGCGTAGCATACCTTATCCTCTTGGAACAAGTGCTTCTCAGTTCATTGCTGACTGTTCTGCTCCTATCCAAAGAAACATGTTGTTTATGCACGATGGACCCCCAGTACATTTTTCTATCATGGTCCATACCTTCTTGAATGACACATATCCCGTACGATGAATTGGACTTGGTGGATTTGTGGCTTGGCCTCCTCTTTCACCGGACCTCTACCCACTGGACTTTTCCTTCTCGAGATGCATAAGATTTTTAGTGTACTAGAGGCCCATGAACTCAGCTGAAGATCTCGTGGCGAGAATTGTTGTTGCCGCAGCCAAAATTAGCGATACCAGGGATCTTCCAGAGTCTGCAGCAGTCGTTCCTCCACATGTGCAATGACACGCGTGGTCGGCATTTTGAGCCTTTGCTGTGAGTTTTTAACTATTAAATAAATCTGATTGTGCAACTTTTGGTATCGTTCATTTGGTTTACCAACTCTGTAGTAAGTTCAGGTTGGAATTCTAATATTCCTCTTTTCTACCTCTCAGTGAAATGCGACCCATTGTTCCTATGTAATTATTGGTCGTCCGAATGAGTACTATCAGCCCTCTTTATTTGTCCTAACAATTTACAATCACCCTGACCTGGGTAGTCTAGTGGTTAGAGCATCGAACTCCAGACCGGAAGGGCTGGGTTCGGTGCCTGATGCTACCAAATACCCTCTGAGTACACACGGAGTACGTGCTCATTAAATCAGTGGGTCCGAAAGTCTTGTGGGCTGAATCACGAGTGCAGGGGACTGGAGAATATTTCTCTCCCCTTCAATTCCATGCCAAAATTATGGAGGTGGAGATAGGTGGTGTCGCCATTTATCGTCCCTTCGGGGAATTTCGCCGAGCTAATTCGTACTGTCACCTGTATGGTGCTCAAGTCCAAGACCAACTTGCCTCTTGCCACGATGGATTTCGTGCCCCTCATTCTGACTACGTCAGACAGGTGGCATTAGCCACAACAACAACAGAATCACCCTGAATCACCTTATTAAGTTTCTGCCTTGGTTCTTTCTTAATTTTACAGTTTGGTATAATTTAACAATATGTTTAAATTGATATTAATTAAGAATATATAAAAATTATAAAATGAAACAAGTGTTTTTTTAAATAAAAACTAAATGGTTGTTTCATACACAGTTTTTTCATTATTAAATCGTACCAGAAGGGGTTAAATATATTAATAAGTAAATTTCAGTATTTTAACTTAGTGTACTTGAATACCTTTTTTTAACCCAATATAGCTCTATCGATCCAATACGCAAAAATGTTCCCATTGCTTTCATTCAGTGACTTTAAACTATTGAGTCATGAAAATTCGATAATTGTACAAAATATCCACCGTGGGACTCGGATTACCAACTGGAAGCTTCCCACAACTGAAAAAAAAAGTCAATTTAATGTCGTCGAGAACAAAAAAGCAAGTTATTAATTAAAACTATCCAGTTCGAATTGGTTTTGGACGAAAAATTATCCTGTAGCGACAAGTAGAGGAATTAGTTTGATTAATTTCGGGCAGCTTTTACCTCTCCTGCACCATAATAACTTTGAAAAAAATCAATACTTTAATTAAAATTTGTTGCCCTCTCTCTCTCTCTGTTGGACTTTTTTTGTAATTTGCTTTTTGCAACGAAAACGCTGTAATCTTCTGAGCGTATTTATATATCCCTCCTTTGTAATCGATGTGCAAAACATTAATTTTAGTCAAACTTAGATTTTTAATCAAAAAGAACAACGTACGTGATTAGGCGGATTGTTTTGGAATTTAATTTTGTACCTTAAAAATTAATATGCGTCACTTGTAAAGAAGATTAATTATTTTTAGTTTAATACATTAGTTTATATATGTGACTTTCAATACATTTCTACATTTCTTACAATTTACAGAAGAACAGACATTAGATGATAAAAAAATTGTACAATTTCTGTACTTTTTATACACTTCTTTGCTCTATGTAAAATCTCTTAACTAATCAATTATTAAATATATTTTATTTATTACGTAATAATGTTTGTGTCTCGGTATATTTTTTAACAAATAAAAATGAACACAAAACTTAGTAATATTTGTAATTAATATTATACTGGGTGAATCTAAAATCTTGACCCGATTATAAAAATTCATTACAAAATAACCGTTTGATATAAAAAAATGTAACTTTTGTATAATCGGATAGCTGAGTTTTAGCAAGTTTTTTTGTGCAGTAGATTGCATGAATAATACTTCTAAAGTGAGTCAGGGGAACATTTTTAAGGAAGACTTCCTTTTTTGCCGAAATGACGCCGATTCAAGAGCAAGCCTAAATGTGTGCTTCAGTTTTACGAAAAGAAATCGTCCGTTATATAATGTTCAGCTAAAATTTTAACACTTTTACGGAAGCAAACCTACCGGAGCAAAATCCATACAGCGATGGTATGAAATGTTTAAAGAAACAAGCAGCGTTAGAGATCCTCCGAGAAATGGCAGGCGTAATGTGAATAAAGCAATTCTTGAACGCATTCGGCAATCGTTTCAACGGAGTCCTACAAAATCAACTCATGAAGCATCATGTGGGAACTCTTAATATCGCAAATAAAATTCTTCATGAAAGGCTTAGACTGTATGCTTATCAAGTGCAAGACCTGGCGGGAACTGGAATACCATTAAGACATTCTCCGGGCTACCAAAGGGGCAATTGATAAAATTTAATGAGGGTAATAAAGTTACAAAAATTCATACTGGTACTTACAATATATTCAAACAAACATGTATCTAATTATAATAGTTTGAGCACAATAAATATTTAAAATCAAGGCAAAAGTTTTGTTCACCCTATATACAGGGTGGGACGTGGGAACTTCCTGTTTTGAAAATGAACTAAAACACACTATATGTTTCATTCGACTTTATTGTTATTTTCCGCCTACCACACAACATTGGAAATTTGTATTTACACAGTTTTAAACACAATGTCTGTTAAAAGTCGTCTCCATTATCAATTTACGAATCCGACTTCGAAAACTTTGAGTCACCTTTGCAAGCATATCAACCTAGATATTGTCAATATCGGCCTTCCAGGCTCTTGGAGCAATCTTTGTAAACCAGGGATTTCCTGTGGGGTTGAGATAACCCAACAGGAAGTAATCAGGAGGGGATAAATCAGGTGAGAGTGCTGGCCATTTTACGTCCCCTTGCAGGAAGATCCGTCATTCGGGGAAAGCTGCTCGCAAAACACCCATGGAAACCCTGGAGGTGTGGGTTGTGGCCCCATCTTGTTGTAACCACTCTTTGTAAATATCCCTTTTTTTGAAGAGTGGGTAAGAACAATTTTTGTCTAATTGTTCCATACGGTTTGAATTAACCCAAACTCGTTCCAGATTTTCAGGTGTTCTAACGGCCTTTGGAGGTCCTTTCCTTTCTTTAGAGACATTCCCCGTTGCTCGGAAGGCATCTATCCACATTAAAACACATTTCCGATTCGGAACAGGACCTCGTGGAGGAATATCGAAGTGGCGACGAAAGGCACATTAAACTGCAATCACCAACCGACCGTTAGGGAAATACGCCTCCATGGCAAAAGCGCGCTGCTGTCTCGACTACTGCATGCTTGCGACTGAGACGGATACGGGAACACAAATATCCGACTCCTCTCCTTCCACCAAATCCCCTACCCACATGCCCCTTCCCTCCATACGAGCTTCACTGCAATATGTTCAAAGTAGTGGCACTTAGAACAACTCCTCAATACAAGCGAACATCACTTCCAAATAGTATATAAAAGCACGGATTCCAGTCAGTGATGTAGAGGATTGTGGATATATTGCCACATATTGATTTGGATTTTTGAAATTTAGATATAAGAAATATGGTATGAGACTTGATATTACATTGGCTATACACTTTAAGAAATCTTCACTAATTTAAATCCGAATATCACTGTAAATCTCAAACAAAAAGAAAATTGAAAAAATTTAAACTTAAATGTTTCCTATACGGTTGATAGATTGATTGTTTATCAACACTCATGTCGAAGCTACTCGAGCGTATGCACGAGTATAATAAATTTTGGGAGCTAAACTCATGAACTGTCATAAGATTATGTAATCAGTCTATAAAACGATACACAAAATGAAATAAGTTCAAAGGCAACAAATCGGAAATAAAAATAATAGCAAAAAGCTTGTTAACCCGTTAGTGGTCTCGTGGGTCACAGAGTCACCCCAAGCTCACGAAATCTTTAATTCTGGCCAAACTGTTTATTTGTTACAAAAATGGCCTTATCAGTATTCTCTCTCTCTCTCTCTTTTCTGTATCAGTGATTCCCAAAGTAGTCTATGACGACCTGCAAGGGGTCCACGTCAGCAAAAAATAATTTGGAGGTCCATGAAGTATATGTGGGGGTTAGGGATTGCAATACTGGACTAAATGTTCAATATCGGTATTCGGTATTTTCTAGGTCTTAATACCGGGATACCAGTTTTAATACCGGTAGCAGAAATGTTAGAAAAAGAACGAAAACACCGGTGTTTTTTTTGTTTTATTTGTCAGTTTTATTAGAGAGTGTAAGTATCACAAAAAATAATTTGTAACTTATAAATCGTAACGGTATATAAAGAATCACAAAAAAAGTAAAGGAACATTTTATTTATTTAAGTCAAAAAAAAAAGTGTAAATATCACGATTCAGTTTGTAGTACTATTACAAATTTTTTAAATGTGATCTTAAAAAAACATAATGCATCAATCGTGCTGTCATTAAAGCTGGAACGTAATATTGTGCAAAAATTACCAGCTGTCGAAATCGCTCTTTAGGCATCAACGCTAATTGGTGGTACTGTCAGCAATGTGTGACATACTTTTGAAATGCGCGATATATTCTTATATAAATAATGAAACCAAATTGAAGTATTATCAACTTTTTTTTGTATGTTAAAATTATTCTTATTCATTAATATCGGTTCTTACTTATGAGTATATATATAATGATTATGAGAAAAATATTTTGAACCCTAAAGTATGATATGCAAATACAAATGTGAATAACAAACTCACCAACTTAAAAAAATGTCGAAATATTACGCTCTTTACAACTACAACTTTGTTGTCACAGATATGAATATCAGACTACGGATCCTGCGCGTGTGCAGTAATAAGATAGTTTTGACTCACCTCCCTGGATGATTCTCATATTTTATCACTTCTCTTGATTGTACAATGCAACTTTATATTCACAATCTAATTAATTTCACCCCTTAGAGAGACATAGAAACAAAAATATAAACTATTTTACTTTGTTGGCGATCTCTGAACATAGAGTGGAGACAATTTTAAAAAAAAATATTCTAGTAAATACCGAAAAACCGGTATTTAAACTTGTGAATACCGGTATTACAAAATTACCCAAATGGCTCAAAATACCGGTATTCGGTATCCCGGTATTGCAATTCCTAGTGGAGGTCTATGATAGTGACATGATAGAAATAGATCGAGACTTTAGTTTCAAAAGAAATTTAATCAATTAGAAACCAAATTTTACTTATGTAACAGATTTGTTTACTAAATTTAAGAAGGTTAATTTGCACATACAAGGTGACAGCATAAATTTTAGGAAAGCAAGAGCCATTTCAGCGTCTCTTTCCAGAATCAAGCTAAAGAGGTATAATACTGGAGGTCTCGAATTTTCCCGATTTGTCACAGACAATCTACCAGAACAATTTTTACCTACGTTCAGCATTTAAATACCTTTTATTCAGATTTTGAATACAGGTTTGAGAATGCTTTGACTACGGTAATACCCCAGTAGACAATGAATTCATAAGGTCACATATTGAAAAACAAGTGTGGCATTACATTAAGAGTTGATCATAATAAGCACTAACAAAGATCTTAAAGTTTAGAAACGGATGTCAGCAATTTTGGCTTTAAAAAGGCAAACCTGTTATTTGTCACAAATTATGGAGTATTAGGAGGAAGTTTTTAATAGCTTTTCCTAGTGAAAAGGAATTTCAGCATGGTTGCCAGTGTCCAAAACAAAAACAAAAAAATAATGAAGAGGAAAAAAGGAAGGGACCCCAACCCCCCAAATCTGGACACTACTAACATAGGAGATTTAAGTTTAAATCTGACAAGTTGACCAGACAAATGTTGAAAATTTTTTACTGTAATGCCAGATTCATCCCTCCCATTAAAATCCTTCGTTTGTTGTTAAGTTATTTTAAGATTACACGGTGCCCTTTTTCAAAAAAAAATTTTAGAGACAGTTACAGTAAAAATAATTTATGTCTTATGTTTAGATTATCTTATTAAGCTGATTCTGCAAGTTAAAAGTCAGTTTGATCAGCCATTATTTTACAACTTTAAAAATTTATAAATTTTTGTAGTTTTTTCAAACTTTTATAAAATACTCAATTTTTAATATTTTTTAGTCATTTTAAGTTATTTATATTTTTTAGGTTATTACAAACCAAAGTTAGTATGGATTTGAAAATCTATTGCCTTGTTGATTTTTAATAATTACTTTTCTAGAAAAACCTGGAAAAAACACGAAAATTTTAAAATATCAAATTTAGCATTTTTTAGAAAAATAACTAGAAATCTCAGCCCTAAATTCATACTGACTTTTATAGAACATACGTTTGGGAATATATAGAAAAAAAATTCAAGGCTCTATCTTGAACAGGAAAAAAGCCTTAGGGATTAGAAAACTCTTATACCTTCAAAATCGAAAGTCTGACAAAAACGCATTTAAAGTTTGTAAAGTCATAAAACAAAAACTTATAATGACGGTTAAGCTGTAATTTTTTAATATGTTATTTTCCAATGTATGTGTTCTGCATTAAAACACTATTTTAATTAAATATGACGGAAAATAATATTTTTAATTCAAAAAAATATTTTTGCATAATATTGATAGCATTTGTTAAGGCGTCAGTTTATTCAGCTTTATCTTAACCTAATATTTTCATAAAGGTTTTGAAACACAAAGAATTTATGTACAAAATAATAATGATAATAACGTAATCTAAAAATAGTCAGGTTTTCTCATAAAATTTAATTTTTTCAATTTTAAATTGAGACAGTTTAGTAAGTCTTAGCTCTTGTCGTGCGACTTTAAAATACTAAAATATAGTTCTGCAATATGTTTAGTATAATGTAGTTCGGTACATCAAAAGGAAATATTCAGTTATTTCTGCAACATTTGAATTGAGAATACTTGTATTCTGAAGTCTAATTGCAGAATCAGCAGAGGACTGATTTTTAGATACATCATTTTCAGCAGTATTCCATCTCTTCGAAATATTGTTTCTCACAGCAACCTGAGAACGCATTTGCCATGGCATTTTCTCTACAGGAAAAAGTAATGATACAGCTTTTAAGTTATATAAACTATTTTTAAAGCAAAAATCGGCCATGAAATTAATCTTAATTAATTATGAAAACTCTAAAAACTCAAAACATAATGAAGCAGAAATTATTTTAGTAATGAAAATTAGAATTAATAACCATTTCAAACTAAAAGCTCAAAAATATTTTTAATTAATTCAATTTAAGACAGGGAGAATGCTTTAAAATGAAACCGAAACTAAAGCCATAGCTCATTAAACTTCAAATATCTTAAAAACTAATTTGCCAACAGATTTAAAATTTCGTGGCAAGCTTCTCAATGATATGAA
Source organism: Trichonephila inaurata madagascariensis (assembly GCA_019973955.1). Taxonomy (NCBI): domain Eukaryota; kingdom Metazoa; phylum Arthropoda; class Arachnida; order Araneae; family Nephilidae; genus Trichonephila; species Trichonephila inaurata. Next base: position 36,438 of record BMAV01013626.1, on the reverse strand, counting down.
CCACTAGAAAATGTAAAAAAAATTTCCAGTAAAAATAAAATTTTTAGGGTACTGTGTAGCCTTAATTAACAGTTATTTTATATGTTAATTAACTTTTAATTTAATTTATTAACATGTTTCTTTTTAAATTTTCAAAATTATACTTCATTAAAATAGGAAAATTAATTCTTTTAAAATAGTTGTTGAAACAGCTGTCAAAAAAGCATTCAAGTTGATAAATTTTTAAAAATTCAATATTAATTAAGCAGGGGTGTACCCCAAGCCGAAAAATATGGTAAGGGGTCTATGAGACAAGAAAGTTTGGGAACCTCTGTTTTATATGATACAGTCTTCATGTAAACTAAAATGTATTTGTCACATATATCTCCCTCTTTTTTGGAAACTTCAAACGTTTTCTTAAATTCTCAAGGTACTTGGGTTGAGACTGAGTTCCCCCCCCCCCCGAACATATTTTTTTAAAAAAATCTGTTGTGAAAAGGTTACGTTTTCCCCTTGTGTACATCTTACTGGTAGATGAATGTATAAAATGTAAATGAACAAAATATACAGAAAAAATGAACACCTGTTCGATCTTTATTGGATGAAGTTGAAACTGATCAAGCAAGAGTAGAACCTGATGAAATAATGGATATTAGTCCTGATAGCGAAAGTAAATTTGGGAAAAGTGATGAACATGAAACGTTTGAGTTGAAAGGAAAGTTTTCAAATGCTAAATAAAGAAATCCACCAAGCAAGATATGAAACCACCAGTGTACCACAAAACCAAATTTCCGGAGCCGAAGAATACAATTTCTCTTCGCAAAAATTGAAGTGAGGGGGGGGGGCTATTGGCAACAGACCCCTTAATTTTGAGCCACGATGAAGTAGCGAGGATGATTCCTGAGTTGAAACGCCACTCACTAAACTTCCATATCATTCTAACGTGATAAATTTGTACTTGGAACATAACAAAAGTACATCAGATCCTCTTCATGATGGTTTTAGTAAACAAACGCGTTTTCAATTAATTAATTGAAAATGGTCTTAAAATACATGGAATGTTTAGTAATTTTTGAAGTAAAAAGGTTGATTTTAAGTCGATAATTACTTATCAATGCGATAAGTTTTTACATTTTCTTGATGGTTAAAAAGTAATCTTAGATATATAAAATTATTACTAGCTTTTCAAGTTGTTACTTCTAATGCCAGATCGGCAAAGTCCAGATCGAGGCCCACGAAATTAATCATGGCAAAGGGCTAAGTGATGCCTGTCGTTAGCCGTAGCTTTGAGCACCATACTGGTGACAGTACGATTTGGCTCGTTTCCACTCTAATTTTGATAGAGGACACCTGGGGGTGGTCAGGCCCCCCCCCCCCCCCGCGACCCCTTCTACAAACCTCATGAGAGGACTTGTGGCTCGACGGCTATTTATAGTAACCCCATGCGGTGAAGGCACTATACATTTACAAACATCCATGTCTTCGGGATTCGAACCCAGACCCTACGACACAGCAGTCAGCGTTGGTAACCAATATACTGAATGGACGATAGCTTTTCAAGTGAATTATAATATTATTAGTAGTATAGTAATTGTTGCTTTTTGCAGTTTAGTCCTTTTTTTAAACAAATAGTGTAAAATAACATTTTGAAATTTAAGAATACTGGTATTCGGTGTGTTTAAAGCCATCTTCACCAGAATACTTCTTAATAAAATGGCTCCACTATCATACACCAAAGCTCTCATTTTTTCAACGAATTTTCGAATTTATATGTATGTTTTCTTGTTTCTCTTTTTGTCTTTTTAATAACATTTATTTATAGTCTCTTGTTTCGCAATTGAATTATTTTTTCTTATTTGTTGCTCTTTCTTTTTCCTGGAAAAAAAAATACGCATCCATTTTATGCCAGACGACATCCCACAATTCCCTAGTTTTCCGTCAAAAAAGCACCCATATCAAAGAATGGGAATTTTGTTTGTTATGCTTCAAACAAAGAAATTGTGGGGAATGTTAACCTGCAGGAAACATTAGTAAACAAAAAAAGTGTAAGAAAGATTTTTTTTGTCGCCGCAATCAAAAAAAGGAAGTTCGCTTTTCTAGAGGTTTTTATATTAGTCTTATTTGTTTTCAAGACATTTTTCTTGTTTTGGCCTTCTTTTTTTTCCCCTCAGTACTACATGTTATGTTGTTTGAAGAATAAATAGATTTTATGTACTGCATAATAGAGCTTGAAGAAATAACTTTATATATTGGAAGATAATAAATCTGTTTTATAAGAACATTCTAAGGTAATTTTTTCACCTATTCGGATGAAATAGAATTAATTCGTAAGAATAATACATAATAATTTTACTACGAAATTGATGTTGTTACTGTGTGACGGATCTATCCGCGATCCTTCCTCTTGGGAAATCTTTGGGCTATCCATTCGCGTTATTCACAACCAACCCTTCGGAAGAAGAAAATAATGATATTCAAATTAACTTACTATATATAGTCGAAGTTTTCTAGCTAGAATAGAGAGTAGGAGAGGAGATAAACCCGATTCAGGTGAGATTGTTACTGACAGGTATCGTATTTGAATTATTGTGATTAAAGCAGTGCTTCTCAAACTTTCACCACTCGCGACCCAATTTTCAATCATAATTTTTATCGCGCCCCCCTTACACAATAATAATGCGCTTTGTCGCTAAAGCTACCATACGATCTTAATTATAAACGGTACAAATTCAGAAGAAAGTATTAAATTTTGTATTTGTTACTTTTAAGCAATATATATATTTAAGCAAATTACTTTTATAAGTAATATATATTTTAAACAAATTACTTTTTTAAGTAATACGATAATTATCATGTTATTTTTCGTATCTATAATTTTTAAATTGGAACAGATTGCAAAATGATATTTATTTAAAGATTTATTTCTTTCATCATCCATTTCTAAAAGATTAAATGTCATTAGAAAATTAGTCTAGTCTATGTTG
>BMAV01013625.1:492008-507914 GCA_019973955.1 Trichonephila inaurata madagascariensis | reverse complement strand
AGGGGGAAATTGAGTTTCCAACCATTTTCAAAAGGTAAAATGTAACCATCCATTCTGGTCACTTGCGTCGATGACTCATCCCATTCCGCAGTTTATCTTCAGTATTCAGTCTATCCTAAACATCGTAGTCTGCCGTGTTTAGGAATATATTTTTTTTCTGTATACGCTTTCTTCAAATCACCTAAACATCAAATGTAGTATCAAGATAATCATAATAGTATCAAGATGAGTTCACTATGATGCAAGTATGGAAACGGAAGCTATTTTATATGCAGAAAACAAATGGAAACAGAGCAATGGCCACTGAAAAGTTGACATAGATGAAACAAATATATGTCGATGGCGAAAACAAAATGATATAATTTTTGCCTGTAAATGTTCAACAGTCTTTAATAATTCCTTTACATTTCTCTTTTATATGTTCTTTTAAAAAAATGTTGCATAACAAATGCTTTGGATGGCACGGAAGATGACGGAAAATGGCGACGGCGGCATAAATTCCGAAGTCAGCTGTGACAATAGGAGTGATGAATCATTTTTAAAGCATATGGTACTGACGGTTAGAGTAGATATAGGTTCATCTATGCATTTGAAAGCTTTTAATATTGGTAAAATAAATAAATTATTATTATTATATATATATATATATATATATATATATATATATATATAGCTTCTTACTATTTTTCTCATTAATTTTTTTTTAATTTCTTCACTTTCGCGGATAATCATGAACCTTTTATACATTTGTTTTTATTTTTTCTTAAAAACGAGTAGACATATAAGGGTGCGGCTTAGAATCGATGACAACATTTTTTCACAAAAACATTTTGAGAATTTGGGTGTGGCTTATAGAATCGATAGCGGCTTAGGTTCAAGTAAATACAGTATCTATTTTCCGTACATACAATTTTTGTAGAAAACCACTGCCGCACATGATCTCAATATGCCTCATCAACATCCCCGTATGGTGCAAATTCGCACTTACTAGGTATTTCCTTTATGGTGTTATAACTTCTATGACCAACAGTGTAATAACTAATTCTGGCAAAAAATGTTAATTAGTTTTATATATAAATATTTGGCTTAAAAAAATAGGCATGGGTAGAGCTATATTTATCGAAATAAATTAAGTTGCTTCATTTAATTTTCTTTGCAAATACTTTATCATAACTTTTCCCCTCATCTTTGATTTTCAAATATTAGCAATTAAAAAAAATGTGACAGTAAACATGACAATGTCTGTTCTATCAATTGTAGTTGTCACGAAGAAATTAAATTAAAGTACGCCATTCGAAACTCTTTGACAAATTAACAGCATATTTTTTTTACGAAAACAAATATAGAAGAGGACATTTTGTTTGTTTAAGCGATGTAACCTGCTTATTATTTTAATTTTTTGTACAAAAATAAATTAGCTCTGTCAACATTTGCTGCTTTTTCTGAGTTAATTAAATTATGTTTTTGTGTCTTTTTAATTTTTCCACTTATTTACATGTTATTATTTGTACACTTTTATACCTTGATTGAAAAAACGAGAAAATAAATCAACTTATTGAATAATGTCTCGGCTATTAGTTACAGCTTGAAAAAGAGCTGTTTATAATTTATGAGAATTACAGTCAAATCTTCATATTATGAACCTCTATATTGCGAATTTTTCTATATAGCGAACTTTTTCCTGGAACCAAGAACATTTCACGATTTTCTTAGTAAAATAACCTCCCAATAGAGAAGAGTATTTGCTATATAATGAATTTTTTTCTGTTGTGATTCAACTTTTTTTCTCCCTATTTTTAAAGTATTTCTGGACATTTCAAGTTATTCTTTCTTTTAACACATTTTAGGGTGGTCATAAATCTTGAACTGGCTTTATTAGATGCCTAACTCACCAAGAACAATAGAATTCTGAGCGTTTCATCCAAGAAGTGCAACCTAGTGCATTGTCTAGTTCACTGTAACATCTTCGATATCCCTTTTCACCCTCAGTGGAGTTCTCTCTTGTCAAACGTGTCCTTGAGCTTGTCTCCGTTCATTTGTAGTGTTGACCAGTCTTGCTGGTAGCTTCGTTTCTTGTAGCTCGAAAATGGCAAAACGCGTAAGTGCTTGAGCATCAAAGAAAATCATTCAATTCTTCAGGAAGTGGATAAAGGCGTCAAGAAACTTTCCTTGCAGTTTTTCTTTCTTTCTTTTCTTTTTTTTTCAGTAGATAAGATTTATAAAATAAATATATATTAATTTACAAAAAGGTGTGAATAATTACTTTTTTCTACTGTTTAGTGTTTATGAACTTAAAATTTGTTTTATGTGGTTTATAAAGATAATTGAAATATGAATCTCTATACAACGAATTTTGAATATAACGAACTTTTTTCGGGATTTAGCAACTTCGTTATATAGAGGTCCGACTGCATATGATTTTTTTCAAATATTTCAGCCTTTTGTGACATAGATTTTATTTTATTTTACTCGTAATTTCGGCTATATAAAACAAAAAATTTCTGTGACCTAAATATAAAGAAATGTAAAACTATTAATAGTTCAACCGAACAAATCTAATTTGTAGATTAAAGCCTATTTTTATTTATAAAAAAAGTGGTAATATATATTTTTACTTTTATATGTAATTCAGACACTTATACGTAAAATTTATTAATTATCACAAGAAAACATTCAAATGTGGTAATAATTGGTATATTATAAATTCTCGATATTTTCTCTCTCAGTTCTGCTGCTTGAGTTAAAATTAAAAAAATGTTAAATACTTATTTCTTATGCTAATTTTGGTCCCATTAAGTTGCTCCGAATCTCGTCTTTCATACTTGGAAATTTGAAATCCCATCATCTGGTTTTATAAATTAGTTTTGCATGTAACCTTTCAGCAGCTTTACCTCGGTAAAATAGCAATTTTATTTGCTTTGTCAAATTGAACAGTAATGGGCAATTAATAATAATAACATTGAGTAAAATTGAAAAATTGTGTAAAGAAATAATGAATAAACATAAATATAACATTAAGCTAAAGTAAAAAACTTTAAAATATTTTTAAAAAATAATTATAAATCTTAAGAAAACGATAAAAAATCAATTACATAGATCGTGTATACCCGATTATACTGCCCAGAGAATAACAATAATATCATAATTAAATAACAACGCAAAAATAAGATATCTCTGTATAAATATGTAAGTAATACACACACACAAATATATATACAGTCGAACATCTATATAACGAACCTCTATGTTACGAATTTTTCTATATAGCGAACCTTTTCCTGGAACCATGAACATTTCACGATTTTCTTCGTAAAATAACCTCTGTATAGCGAAGTGTATTTTCTATATAACGAACTTTTTCTTTTGCGGTTTAATTTTTGCTCTTCTTTTTTTAAAAGTAATTTTGGACATTTCAAGTTTTTTATTCTTTCTTTTAAAACATTTTAGGGTGGTCATAAATCTTGAACTGACTTTATTAGATGCTTAACTCACCGAGAGCAATAGAGTTCTGGACGTTTCATCCAAGAAGTGCAAACTTTAACCCCCATTGCCCATTTCACTGGAAACATCTTCGCTATTCTCTTCCACCCTCAGTGGAGTTGTCCGGTGTCCTCGTGTTCTAATTATAAAATAATGTATGTTTAATACCCCTTGTATTCTTAACATTATAAAATGTTTTTAAAATTCATTTATTTTAATGTAAAATTATTTTCTTAATATTGAAAATATTAAGAAATCGGCATTCTTTTTCTTGTTTTCCTAGCAGTTTTTCTTTTTTTTTTCTTTCTTTTTTGATGGGTAAGATATATAAAATAAGCATACATTAATTTTAAAAAAGATGTGAATAATTACTTTTTTTAATATATAGTGCTTATGAATTTAAAGTTTGTTTTAAGTGGTTTATAAAGTATATTAAAAAATGAACCTCTATATAGCTAATTTTCCATATAACGAACTTTTTCCGGGATTTAACGACTTCATTATATAGAGGTCCGAAAATATATTCGCGAAGAGAAAAACATAATAAAAGTAGAAAATGATAACCCTCAAAAACATTAAAACTTATGCTAATGGTAGGAACCTAGAAATGAAAGCAGGAAAAATTTAAGATATAAAATGAATTTAAAAAAATTAAGAGCTCTTTTTATAAATTTCTGACATTAAATAAGGTTTAAATTTAAAGAAATCTTCTTATGGTCTTTTTAAGAGTATGTTACTCGAATTATTATTTTTCAAGTCTTTTTTTTCATGAAACAATTTCAAAATAGATACTTTCATGGAGCCTTGGATATTGTAAGGTGTTTGCGCTTTTTTATAATATTTATATTGTTGAAAAGAAGTATTCGACGTCCACATCAATAACTCTACACACAAACATATTTATATTTTTTAATATGAAATCTTTTGAAGTATAAAGTTTCCAGAGTGATTAGTTTATGCTTGAACTGATTATCTATTAAGTATAGTTCTTATATAATAACTTTTATAAAATTATTATGCATATATATTGCTTTTTTGATCATCAAGCTCCTCATACAAAATTCCTACGGGAATTTTCTTAAAATATTTTAAAATTTAACTTCATGATAGTTTTATCATCTTTTCTTGTTTCCAAAGCCTTCAACATGAACTTCAATTCAATGTAATTCTATATTTTCCCTTAATAATGTTTTTAGTTCAGCAACTACATTATCAGTATGTTGAAAATTTTTTAGATTAAATTTCAGTCATAAAGTGTAAATGAGTAAATGTTGGCGATTCAGAAAAGAAAATTAAAAGTTTTCCATTTTAATACTTCTCATGTTGATAATAGTTCTACGTGAAAAATATCTTCATCTGTATTTGCCTCTGAAACAATATTTATATATATAAGTACATCCAACTCTTTTTTACACGGTCTTTTTTACACGATTTTGAAATAATAACGAATGAAATTCTTAATTTCTATCATTTCAAAACTGACAGTAGAGTTAAGACATATATGACACATCTACTGATGATAGCATTTTTAATTCAGTTCGTAAATAAAGTACATGCTTGTTATGAAGTAGCGCTGAATAGTTGTTGGTAAGCAGTTTTATTCCTAATTTCAATTTGAATTTTTATACTTCGTTTGTACTTATAGACTGAATTTTCCTTGTACTCTAATTTTAATTTTTTTTCCATAATAAAAATGAATTATTTTTGTTTTATAAATCTGTAACATGGATTTTATTATTACTTTTTTGCACGGTGTTTTAGGAAAATATTTAGAATTTTTTCATTTTACACGATTTTTTAAAGTGTGGAATATATCCCCAAATTTACTGTATATAGCATATATTTTTTACACGATTTTTTGCACGGTTTTCTAAGAAACGTATCTACAGTGTACAAAGAGTTGGGTGTATGAATCAATTCCTTACTTTTTTCTTTAATTCGGATCTATTTAGAAACATCTTAAAACTGCTCTCTATCCTCACTCGGTCCAAAATGTATATTCTAAAAAATATTGCATTAATACAAGATTCCTCGTATCTTTCCACTTCAGTAATTCCGCCATAAAGAACTACGATGCATCCTAACTTTCTTTTTCTCATCAGATAGGTCAAGACATTTATCAAAAATGGTAGGTAATTCACAAGGATATAAAAGTTTTATCACAATAAAGATAACTTAAGTATTAAAATATTCTTTTCAGAAACCATTACTGCATCGTATGAGATAATTATTTTAAGTGCGTTTTTTTTTTGAGTGCACTATATCATATACATGACAATTTTTTTTGCGTCGATATAGACCGGAAGAATTCTTCTCAAGAAGTTCATCGTTGCCAGTGTCTTAAAGTTTTAATACATATATTCCTACTCTATATTACAGCAAGATTTTTTACTTTTTCAAATGATTGTACTGCTCTATTACACATCAGCAAAAGCTTGTAGTGAACTCCGATGCAGCGCTATTGATCTAGCCTCTCGATTTAATTTTTATTTACCTTCTGCTTATTTGGTTTTTGATTTAATTCATTATTCAATTCGTTTTGAAATATATCTCGTTTAGTCTGTTTGTAGAAAAACTCGTAAGTGGAATTAAAAAATTAGCTTCTGATTGGATTTTAAAAATTTGGTGTTCTATATTATTTTACCGTTTTTAATCCAATTTATTTATTCCAGCTTTGATAAAACAGTACAAATATTATGGTGATCTGCGGACGTGGTTTGAAAATATTCTTTTTGAGTTTTCACCCTTAATTATATTTTCATTATTATTACTTCTAAAAAGTATGGAAAATGAGCGTAACAATTTTGAAGAATGCAAACCTGATGACTCAAACTAAAAAGTGAGTTGTGATTGTGTAACCTCCTCCGTTTTGAAAAAAGAAACTAAATTCTGATTCATTCAACTTGAAGCCCAATTTGCTAACAACGACATTACTCAGTATTCTACAATATGATTTTAGTATTGGATGAATGAGTGAGGGTTATATTAACGTCACACTGTAAAGGAACATAAGGGCTATTGATGACGGACCTCGTAATTTTGAACCTCAAGCAAGTGACGGTGAGGATACCTGGCCTGGTACCCCTTCTCTTAACTACCACATCAACGGGAGGACATTGAGCCTCAATAGATTTCAATGTGCATCACCCCGCTCTATACGGCGGGTCTTCAGTTGCACCAGGACTCGAACCCGCGACACTACGGGCACGAGTTCGTGACCACAGCCTATAGACTACAGCAGCCATCAGTATTAGATGAAAATTATTTGAAATGAATCGAAGACGTTTTAATTAATCCTTCGGACTTTTAAAAATATGACAGCATCAAGAACTTTAAAATATATAAGCTTTGAATTCAAATAAAAGTATATGCTTTTTAGGTACCTCCTTTTAATATGCATTAAGCCTTATCAGAATTACGTCCACAAAATAAATTTTAGGAGCTTCACTTGCATTGAGGTTAATTTTTATAGTTCATAAACGTGACATTTTTATCAGTTGGTCGGGAAAAAAACCTGTAAAACCAATTAATGTAATTTAGAATAAATAATAATGGCGACTTTGTGTTTCTGTCTCTGAAAACGTAATTTTCTATTAGAATGTGTACCTTTAACCAAGCTTAACAGACACCAAATTTTAATGATAAATTATATATTTTTCTTTATCACATTACTCTTATACAATTTAAATTTTGAGAGGAACAGCAAAAGGTTTTGAACGAGAATATTTCTTTAAGAAATTTTGTGAAAGACTATGATGATTTGGTAAAGTTATAAGGGGTAGTGACTATTTTCAAAATATGCTCCAGTTTTAAAAAAAAATAATTAATCTCAATAATAAATTCTATTAACTGACATAAGAAGCGTGCATATTATAATAATTTCATATTTTCTCTACGAGTATTTGAAATTTATCTCAATAAACAATCAAAATAGCACCTCTCCCAATTGATTAGAAAAGTCAGAAAGACATTTAACGTACAAGCATTATTACCAAACCAAACACATTTTCAGAAATTACGGGGCGTTTAAAAAATTCATTATAAAAAATTCATCAATCCATGTAAAAATTCACTACTCTATGTACCCTATATAGTAACTCACTATTCTCTATAAAATAATTAATATAAAATAACTTTGTTCATAAAAATGGAAAAAAATACTGTCCGATGGTTTAGCAAGCGTGAATAATTTCAAAACTTATAAAAACTAAAAACCTTATAACTAAAATTTTATGTAAACAACATTATTTTTCCTTTTTCAAATTCAAAAATACTACTTTAATATATTCACTTAATTCATCTTCAAGAATTTTCCACTATCCGTAATTAATATATTCATTGTATATTTAGACATATTAGATAAATTGAGCTACATTAAAAAAAAAAAAGATAATTGCCATGTAACTTATCAATTATGTGCCAATGAAAATTTAGTTTTACCATAAAATCCAGCGTGTAATGCGCACTTTAAACGCGCAAAAAAAAATAAGATCGAAATTTACTGGTGTGCATTATACGCTGGATATTAAAATGACAGTTTCAAAAATGAAATAGGAGATGAGCATGAAAAAAATTAGACTTATACATAGATCGGAATACTGTTTGTTTAAAAAAAAACGAACTTAAAGGATAGTAATTAGTGTAGTATACTGTTTTGTTTTTCAAAATCCTGCAATAATACTTTGAATAAATGACATCAAAACATAATAGTACACATTTCAGGTTTCTCCGGGCGCGTACGGCGAATATACCTAAAAATGAAAAAATACAGCTTAAAAGTATAGGTGCGCGTTATACGCAAGATTTTTGCGGTAGTTCAAATTAATCTATTTTTATACAAAATTAGTATTGCAAGATGCCACCAAATTTAGAAAATCAGGGTGAAATGCTTAAACAATTTTTTTTATTTTATTACTTAGATAGGAAATACATTTGTCTTCCAAATTCACACTCTTTTTTTTTTTTTTTCAATTCCTACTATTAGCTCACACTTTCTATATATTTATCTCGGTGGAATTTTCAATCGTTAATAAAATACATTTTAAAGCGCTCAATTGAGCTGAAATTTTATATACATGATTGTTTTGATTGACAATACAGTAATTTAAATATAATTAATAAAAATTAATTGATTACGACTAATTATTCAAAGGATTACAAATACAGCCAAGTTGGCATCATTTTTGGCGACTGGTGTCAAAACTTGAAAAGGTTTTTTTTCTCACATTTTAAAGCACTCATTTGAGCTGAAATTTTCTATACTCTATACTTTTGGGTAAAAATACGATAATTTAATTTTAATTAATTGACTGAAACTAATTATTTAAAGAATTACAGATACAGCCACGTTGGTTTCATTTTAAGCGACTTGGGTCAAAAATTTAAAAGATTTTTTTTTCTCACTTTTTATAGCATTCAGAGTAGAACTGAAATTTTATACGCACGATTGTTTCCGAAAACAATACGATACTTTAATGATAATTAATAAAAATTATTTACCACTTGATGTGTTTCTGTCATATGTATATACATATTTATATTAATTGTAACTATTTAATAAAAAGTAAATAATATAATAATTAAAATAAAATTTTTCTTTGTTGATCTAAGTAGGAATTGACTTAAAAAAATATTTTTATATTACTTGTTTTTATTTTATAAAAGGAGAAAATATATATTTTTACTCTTTTTTTTTTTTTTTTATTCTTTTTAAGAGTAGTTGCTTGATCCATTCCGCTTTAAATTTTAGGCATTTTGCCTATTTTCTTACAAAGTGATTCTTCTACCTAAATAAATAATTGGTCATCTGGGTTTAGGTCCAAAAAATATCCTAAATAGAGAGGAAACAGTAAACAGCCTACGAAAACAATAAAAAGACGAAAAAGTTCTATTCAAAAAATATTGGTTAGTAATTCACCTGAACCATCGATAAAAAAAACAGTTTCTGTACAAAGGCAACGAACGGAACAAAGAGGACAAGATTTGTGAAAGAAGATATGCCCTTGTAAATCACTAATTCTATTTATAACCGGAACCTGCATCGACTTATGTGTCCTGACAATTCTTTTTTCATTTTTCTTCAGTTCAACTTTCCTTCCTTCTCTCAACAGCCCTTATTTATATTTTGAAATGTATTGTTTTTCTTAAGAATGGTGACGTTTTATCAAATTCCTGTACATTCAATACCTACATAAGGTAAATAAAAACAAAACTTTGAACATATTTATTTAAGCGATTTGAATTTCGTTATTCATGTATGCGTCTTCAAACGAAAGAAAAATTTCAGAATACACTTTGTAAGAGATTTTTCTGAAAAAAAACTTAAACATCAAAGAAACAGCAACATTTTGACGAAATCTTTTCCCTTTGAACATTGATGGTTTGTTTGCTTTTTATATTAAAAGAAAAACGTTTGGTTATATATGGGCAAAAAACTTATACGTTATTTCCATTTTTTAAATGTTTTTGAAGAATTGAACTAAATAAATTAAGGTAATTTCCTACGTAAAAGAATTTTTATAATTTTACTTAAATAACGATAAAAAATGTGATTTTTTTTTATTGGGAACATTTATAACCACGCGAGCACCCCAAAGTATCACACAGGAGCATACATAGAAGTTAGAGTACGACATGCATCACAAGGAAAAGAAGGATTACAATACAAACTTCCATCCCGTATCCGGGATTCGAACCCACATCCTCTACAGCACCGCAATCATTGTCACCAACCACTATACTGGATGGGCGGCAAAAAAAAGTGATATTGTAAGCAAATAACAAGTATTTAACATAAAATAAGGAAATAACCCTCCGTTGTAGTCATTTACTTAAAGCGTGCGTTGGCGGGTTTTTTTTTTTTTTTTTTTTTAAATTTGTATAGAACTAGCCATTATTAAAAGATGAAGGAGTATTACATTGTATTATATCGCTAAGAACTATATGCTAATTAAAAAATCTTTCATGGAAATAACTCATAAGCTCTAAAAAGTGATATTTTTTTTCGTCAGATATAGTTTTCGAGAAAAACTTTTGCATGATATCAAAATAAGGCAACATACATATAAGAATGGTAAAATAAAAATAGTTAATTGATATACATATTTTTAACTTTTTGCATCTAATTTATAAATAACAAATATTTGTATGCAAGTACTATTTAAGTTTAGGCATAACAGTGCCCCAAAAGTAACAAAAATATAGATTTTTTTTTTCATTTTACTATGGTCCATATATTTAGAAAGCTTGCCCCAAAATTTCAGATCTGAAAACCAATTAATTTTTAAGATATTTGTGAAGTTTACCTGAGTCTAGATTTTAATTTCGGTTTCATTTTAAAGCATTTTTGCATTTCTACATTGAATTAATTAAAAATATTTTTGTGCAATCTATTTTTTCAGCGTGGAATGCCTATTAACTGCAATTTTTTAAATAGCAGTCGAGACGCAAGTCCTATCGTGAGGTTGGTAGAAAGGGAAGAGAGGTGGGAGGCCCCTGACCACCCCAGGGTGTCCTCCCTCAAAATTGTGGTGAAACCGTGCTAAATCATTCTGTTAACTGCATGGTGCTCAAAGCTACGGCTAACGACAGGCGTCACTTAGCCTTTTGCCATGATGAATTTCGTGGGCCTTGATCTGGCCTTTGCCGATCAGGTGGCGTTAGTAACAACAACAATATAAATCCCATAAAATAATTAATTTTTTGTAAGCAAAATTAGCAATTTATAAGTTTAAAAAACCTTCAAAAATGTTTAATTACTTAAAATTCCGAAATGATGGCTTGTCAAAGTGACTTTTTTATTTTCAAAATCAATTTAATAATATAATATGAATATAAAACTTAATTTATTTTTACTTTTACTACCTCGAAAAATTTTTTTGAAAAAATACTTAATGCAATTGCATTTAGGTATATTTATAGTAAAATGTTTCACAAGTGTTTGCCAAATAAAGTTTATTACAATAGAGATTAGAGCTTTGCTAATTGTCTACGTGCGTTATAATAACAATTGCCCAGTTACTACAAATTAATAGGGTTATATACACATATAGTTATATATAAATATATATATATATATATATATATATATATATAATAAGTGAAAAAGTTGTATAACCTACAATTCCAAAGAAGAATGAAATTATAGTTCAAGAGACACAACAAATGTAGATACAAAAAGAGTCTTTGGACTAAAATGAAGATCTATTATGTGATTTCTAGAGTTGTCGCTGAATTAGGCCAGCGATTTAGGGTTAAGCAATGCTTTATAGATCCACCTTCCCCGTACAGCAGAAATTGTCGACATAATAGAAAAAAACAAAGCCATGTTGATATATATACCGTAAAATCCGGCGTATAACGCGCACTTTTAATACCAAAAATAAGATCGAAATTTAAGGGTGCGCGTTATACGTCGGGTATAAAAATGTGATAGCTTTAAAAATTAAAGAAAAGATGAGCATAAAAGAAATTAGACTTCTATATAGATCTAAATACTGTTCATTTAAAAGAAATGACATATCCCATGAACTTTAAAAATTGTAGTTCTATAAGTATGCCATTTTATTAAAAAACCTAAGGAATAAATGACTTCAAAACATAAGAGCATTGCATAATTGCATTACAGGTATCTTTGTAAAAAAGGGGGTGCGCGTTATACGGTAAATATACCTAAAAGTTCGAAAATGCAGCTTGAAAGTATAAGTGCGCGTTATACGACGGTGCGCGTTATACGCTGGATTTTACGGTATATATGCAAAGATACCCACACCGGCTTTTTTGACTAGCGTGTGATAATCTGTTATGTAAGAGACAATAAATAGCCTTCTCATAGCTTGAGAGTGCGACGTTTATAAACAATCAAATCAAATCAAGCAAGGGGGAGCAGTACATACTCAATATTATTTAATTTTTTCATATAACATGGTAAACGATATAATAAACGTTTATAAACAATCAAATCAAATCAAGCAAGGAGCAGTACAATAAATGTACTCATTATTATTTAATTTTTTCTTATAACATGGTAAACGATACAATAAATTTTAGAGACTAACTGCTTAATATGTAATGTAGAACATAAAATAATTAACAATGCCTCCCTTGCTTCTAGATAAAAGCGAAACTATTAAATTATATACAAAAGTTAGTTGTCTACTAATTTCACCACTACTCAAAATTAGTCTCTATTTTGAATTATTCATTTCATGTAAAAGGGTAAATTTGAAGGGCAGATTGATTATGCATATGCAAGGGGTGTATGAATAGATAATGCATTTATTAAAAGGTTTCAGGAACCTCATCTTTAAGATTTTATTTTTATTTATAATTCTAAATGAAAGTTGCATTGATTCTGAATATTTTGCATCCCTCATTCATTAAGAAATTCAGAAAATATTGATGTAAATATATCGAATACAAAAAATAGTAGTGTTTTTTTTTCTTTGTACGTTTAAATGCGTAATGTTTCTAATGGCTTTACAATAAAAATAGTGATATTATCTTTAAATGTAGGTCTTTTAATCAAGTTATGAAAGGAAAATTAAGAACTATTTCGATAAACTTATAAATATATATATAATTTACTGCATTTTTATTGAGCTTTAATAAAGAAAATGTAATATTAAAATTATCTGAATACTGATTCAAAATCATATAATCTGTAGCTTTTTATTGAATAAACATTTTTTCATATAAAGAATATCTTAATACTGATTGACCCTACAAAAGACAAGAAACATATAAAATTAAACTGTTACTCTTTCCTTTTTTTTAACTGAAATATTCATATAAAGTTGCACTAAATTTTAAGCATTAGTTCTTCATCATCTGGCTCTGCAGAGGTGTTATTATTTGTTTAGTTTTATATCTAAAGTTTTCGTAAAACACACATACTTAACATTTGACCGGATGTACAATCACATCTTAAATTATTATAAAATAACTCACACATACATTTCCCATTTCCCTTTGGTGCAGCATTTTAAGTACCGTAAAATCCGGCGTATAACGTGCACTGGTGTATAACGCACACCTATACTTTCAATCTGAATTTTTTAATTTTTCGATATATTCGCCGTATAACGCGCACCCCCATTTTTACGAAAAAATTTGAAATGTTTGTATACATTGCTTTTATGTTTTAGTCATTTATTCGAGGTATTATCCCAGACTTTTGAAAAAATAGTATACTTCTAGAACTGCAACTTGAAGTAACAGGAATTGATGGAAGGAGGTGGAGGAAGGCAGATGTGTGTGAGCTTGGATATGTTATGATATTCTTTCAACGAGAACTCCGTTGTGTGGGAGTAGTGTATTTAATTCTAATTGTCAGAGAAATAATTTATGTCTATATTTTTAAGTTCAGATTAGTAGTGTTTTTTATCCTGTTGTATCTGGCAATGAAAAAATATATCATATGATGGATTTAATGAGTTGCCTTAGAACTGTAGAACCAGATAGGGAAATGAAAATATAATAACGGAGTGAGCGAAATATAGATGTTCAGTTTTTTCACCTTCTGAAATGAATGTAAATTTATTTGCTAAGTTTTATTGCTATAATTAACACCATAAACTCTTTTAGTTCAAAAGACGTCGTTTCTTTCAAATAAACAGTGTTTCGACACAAGTACAAGTATTTTTTTAATGCTCATCTCTTTTAATATTTTTAAAGCTATTGCTTTTATATCCGGCGTATAACGCGCACCCTTAAATTTCGATCTTATTTTTTGTGTTCAAAGTGCGCGTTATACGCCAGATTTTACGGTACTTCCAGATTTAAATAGATTTTAACCAGCTTATAGTTTCCAGCATTAAAATGTCCACACACAGAATCGAGAAAGATATTAGAACGAAACGTAACGAAATTAGTATACCAGATAAGTTTCTTTATATTATTAGGCACTGCTTAAAGGTGAACTATTTTCATTAGTTTACACAACTGCTTTCGCAAAGACAATAAATTTCTCTAAAATTTACTTTCATAACATTTCATTATATGTTATAATTTTTTCTTCGTGCATTGGGGCTCAGATATACCGTTGATGCGATCACGATTTTCATGATTCCGTCGTACTTTGCAAAAATAATGAATACACGGCAAATTCAACTGGACATGAAAGTTTTAACATGGAAAGAAGTGGACATTAGAGAGATAAAAATATTTCCTTCATCAACTGAGCAATGTTCAAAACTCCCAAGATCTGTCATTAGCAGCAGGTTTTGTATATATAGTGCAATATTAGCTGAACAAATCCTATAAAAAATTGAGCGAAATTTCAATAGAGTTGTGTATGAAAAATATTTATTTTATTTGTTTGCATCTGAAACCTTCATTCTTTTAGCAAATAATCACAGACACTTGATCTTCCCTTGAAAAGAAAATGCGAAGACTAATGGAAAATCAGATAGAAGATGCTGCATCATTTTATATATTGACAAAGGTGACCTACGAAGCTCAAAATTAATGATCTCACTGCGCATTTCTCATTAACCTACATCCTTTGCGACTAATGATCTTTCTAATTCTATTTTTAATTAACACTGAGGTAGATCTACCCCCACGTGTTAAAACTATCAATGGCAAGAATTAAGAAAACTTTTAAATAGCTCGGTAAGAATTCCTTCCTTGCTGTGTTGATTAAGACATGTGTCTGTGTGTACCCTCATATATGTAGTTCATATCTGACCAAAACAGTGATTCCTATAACATAGTACTAGAACTATGCAATAATCCATGCTTTCACATAATCATAATTGCTCAAACACATGGCAACGCGTAAAGATCTTTGAGTTATCTGTATTTTATAAGAAGTAAAGTAATTTCTAACCATTTCATGTTTTGTGTTTCATACTCTCTGTTTCTTTGGAAAAATTGTACATAATTATCGGAATGATTTAACTCGTTTTCCATCATTTATAAAACTCTAAATACTACATACATAACAATGCATAAGATTAAAACACATACTTCCTACACAATCAAAAACCCTTACAGTATTTCGTCAGTATTTCACAACTCTGTGTCAGTAGCGTACACAGGAATTTTTCAAATGGGGGGTTCAAGGGTCGAAAGTCCACCATTCTTGTATCATGCTCCTTTTGATTTTGTGAATTTTCAGGAACAAAAAACAGTAAAAAACTAATTATTGAATAAATAATTAGCATTAATTGATAAAAATAATCATTAATAACAAATACTTAATTAAATTTTACGTACTATATTCTTATAGAATTATAATCAATCGTAAAAGAAATCAAGGGCATTGGAGGGGTCCGGACCCCTAAGACCCCCTCCCCCTTGTGTGTGCCACTGCTCTGTGTATCATAACTGATTCTTATTTTTTGCTATAGTATATTCACATATTTCCAGAAACGTTTTTCGGTTCAATGTAGGTTTTATTGTATATATCTTTTACAGAATCCT
>BMAV01013625.1:458581-490323 GCA_019973955.1 Trichonephila inaurata madagascariensis | reverse complement strand
TATAAAGACTAAATATTGTTAGTAGTTGAAGATTTGCTAACTTAAACCTTATTTGTTTCGATGATAAATATTATAAAGCGATAAAGAAGAAAGTATACAATTGCTTTTTAATATATATAGCAACATAAAAATACAATAAAAAGTACTTAAATAACACTTAAATATTTTAACGGTTTTATTCATTCAAAAAGCAGTTTTAAAATATTATAGAAATACAACACATTTACGCCATAAGATACAGAATATTTAATTAATTTCTTTCTAGAAGTGCATTTACGGAATTGGAGACAAAACGATATTAAGGAATGGTTAATTGAAACTGTAATTACTTTTTTATGAAAGATATTATAAAATAGCATTTGGAATATTTTTACTATAAATAAAAAAATAACCTTTTTTGCATAATAATTTAAGGAAGCAACAGTAATTTGGAGATATTTTGTTACTTTTAGTTCTTTGTATCAACACCATTTGATACATAAAAAAATTAAATAATATGTATAAGCATATTGTGATTTACTTTATTTTAATTACAAAGTTGATATTTATTTTATTAGTTTAAATAAATAATAATTCGAAAGGAATATATAAATCAGATTTTTAACCATTAGATGAAAAAACTTCTTAAGAAGAAGTTACATTTTTCTTTTAGTATTATTGATTTGTTCAAGGCATCTGTGCAGTGTCTTATATGAAAATTTACTTTTTTTACTTACTTTTTTATAAAAATATGTTGATATGTATTCACAGACACTTTTTTGAAGCCAACGACTATTTGTGTGTGAGTGAAACTTTTTAATTCAAATCTTGCAGCAATAAAATCCTTTAACATTTTTCTGAAGTGATACTTGTCACATTTTCAGAGAATGTGTGCGAGTGTGAGGGTGTGCATATGAGTGCTTGGCCGTGGCTATCATCTCGAACTCGTGACCGGTGTATCATGAGTCTGAGCTCTAATACCCCTGAAGACCCTCTGAATAGAAAGACTGATGCACGCTAAATCTGACGTTAAAAGTCCTCTTGTTGGCAGGGTTTGGAAGTTAGGGGAGTGGGGCCCTCGTCTCTTGGCCAAGGTTCAAAACAAAGTTACGAGGTTCATTTTCCAATTTCCCGTATTGCTTTACAATGAGACGTAAATAAACTCTCATTCCCTTGTATATAAATATATATACAGTCGAACCCCGATTTAGTGAACCCCTATTTAACGAATTTTTCTCTTTCCTCAATTAAAATGATGGCAAAAAGAAACCTATTTAACGAATAATAAACCCAGATTAAACGGATTATTTCAGAGGCTAAAAATATTTTTATTAATTTGTATTAAAAAAAAAATTAGATTTTTTTTTTCAAATGACATCCTTTTTGTGCGGAACAAAAAAAGAGTTTTCTTGTAATCAGCAAATTTCAGCGGGCAAGGGTGAAGACCACTATTATATTTTACGGGAGCATATGAGTCCGAAGTGTAACTTATCGTGGGAGTCTTGAATAGGACAGGAAACTCCTTTCTTACCTCATGCCAATCCACAACACAGGGAAGATTTGAACGCAGTGCTTCTCAAACTCCCCATATTTGAGACCCAATTTTCAGTCATAATTTTCATTGCGTTCCCCTCACACAACAACAATGCATTGAATGCAATAATAATGTACTTCATCACTAAAGCTACAATGTGACTTTACTGTTATAAACTTATCAATATTTGTATTATATTTTGTATATGACAAGCCCACGGAAGTCACTAGTAATTACTAAACTCGCTTTTAATTTAGTATTGATAAATCAATTATTAAATACTTTTTGCCGCACTGATGTATCATCTTATATCAGTGTGAATATGTATTCTATTTTTTATCATGTGAGTATGTATTTTGTTTTGCTTCCTTTCGGTAAATTAATAATTACTTTAAATCTTTTATTTTGGACTTTTCGATAAGCTCGCCCCCCCCCGTAGGGTTATCATGCCCCTCAAGGGGGGCACGCCCCACAGTTTGAGAAACACTGTTTTAACGAATATGATACAATTGAAAACGGACTGCCTATCTGTGCAACTGAAGCTGAGGAATTTGTTTATTTGTCAGAGCCAATGAATAGCGATTCTAATGTAGAAATTGATAATGAAGCTCTTATCAAAATGGTTACATTTTCTAATGTTTTACATTTTTTGGAAACTGCGAAAATATACCTCTCTTATGCAGCAGGATGTAAACGATGCAGTATTCTTTTCTCTGCATAAAATCGAAAAAGATCTCTTCTGAGTCAGGAATCAAAAAGATTGTCAAGTATCTATTAGTCAGTATTTTAAAATTTCCAGTTAACTGGTGCGTAATAATTCACTAATAGTATTTTAACTGTTGAATAAAAAGTATGTAATTTCTAACCAGGGATATTTCTTGTTTAATTGCTTATAGAATTTTCAAAATGTAAGAGCAAAAAGTTTGTATTTTGTTTGGGGACCTCTATAAAGCAAATAACTCCGAATTAATGAATAAAATGTTCAGTCCCGATAAATTCGTTGAGTCGTTAATATATATATTGTATAGTAAAATAAAACAAGAAATATAAAAAAAAATTTAAAATCTATTCCTATACTTAGATCAACAAAGAAAAATTTTATTTTTTAGCTACTTTTTATTAAATAGTTACAATTAATATAAATAAGTATATACATATGATAGAATCACAACATTAAGTGGTAATTAATGTTTATTCATTATCATTAAAGTATCGTATTGTCCTCCAAAACAATCGTGTATATAAAATTTCAGTTCAAATGAATGCTTTAAAACGTGAGAAAAAAACCTTTTCACACACAAGTTATGACACAAGTCGCCAAAAGGGTCGCTAAGTCGCCACAAATGATGCCAACGTGGCTGTGTGTGTGTATTTGTAATTCTTTAAATAATTAGTCTTAATCAATTAATTTTCATTAATTATAATTAAATTACTGTATTGCAATCCAAAATAATCGTGTATATAAAATTTCAGCTCAATTGAGCTCTTTAAAATGTATTTTATTAACGATTGAAAATTCCACCAAGATAAATAAATAAATAGAGAGTGTGAGAATAGTGGGAATTGTGTGTGAATAAAATAACAAGAGATAAATCGTAATTCCTACAAAGCTAAGAAAGAAGGTAATTGGTTTTAAGAAACATGTCACACAACCCGCCAAAATGTAAGTAAAATAAATGGTGCAAAAGAATATCGTACTGAAGTAGGATAAAAACAGAAATTACAAGAAATCATTGGCGTAGAGCTATTAAAATTGAAAACACACCGAAAGAGACTTTCGACTAAAATGGAGATTTATTATGATTTCTAAAGCTGTCACTGAAAAAGGCCAGTGAATATATATATATATATATATATATATATATAATATATATATATATATATATATATTTTTTATATATATATAAAATATA
The DNA here is from genome assembly GCA_019973955.1 of Trichonephila inaurata madagascariensis. Lineage (NCBI taxonomy): Eukaryota > Metazoa > Arthropoda > Arachnida > Araneae > Nephilidae > Trichonephila > Trichonephila inaurata. The sequence goes on along the minus strand of BMAV01013625.1, from coordinate 486,897 downwards.
TATATTCTTATATATATATATATATATTTTATATATATATATATATATATATATATATATATATTCTTATATATATATATATATTTTTATATTATATATATATATATATATATATATATATATATTCTTATATATATATATATATATATATATTCTTATATATATATATAAGAATTAAGTGTAATACAATGTTAATTATCATTTAATCCTATTTCCTCAACTAAGATACATTAAAAATATGTTTAATTTCAGTCAGGAGTTTAAACTTTACTCTCATCTTAAAAATAATAAATGCAACTGTAAAATCCAAATATGTCGCAGGTATATCATTTTTTTTTTTATTCTTAAGTCTCTTCAAAATAAATACTGTTACATTATTCTATCAAGTAAAATTTACAGAATAATTTGCTTGTAAAATATTACAGTACAAAAGATTCGAAAGAAACAAACTTTTCATGAATCAAACAATACGATGCATTGCTAACTTCACATTATAGATTAGTTATCTCTTCTATCATTTATAACATTATATGCCTTTCAGCCTCTAGTAAGTTTTGAACCACTTGAGAAAGAAACGTTGTCCAACTCCTTTTGATACGTCCTTTCCTAACTTTTACAGAGAAGAGAGATTCACTAGCAAATATTTGTTCATTACACCTCCGAATTGTCCACTATGCGAAGACATCAAGGATTGCTGAACACGGAGTTTTATTGATCGCTGTTGAATTGAAGTGAAATGCCATGAGTCAGAAGTTTCTGATTAGCTTTCGTTGTCTTGCTATACAGCGTAATCTCATTCTAGGTTTTTAGAGAATTTAATGTGTGTGAGTTCGTGTTATTCTAGGATCTAAAACTCTAATATAGATTTACAAATTTTCAAATTTACAAATTTACACTCAGTTTTACAAATTTTCAATATTTTTCATTTTAGAAATCGGAACGAACAGATAAACCTAAAAAGTAAATTAATTCTGTACAATTCGTTTGAAAATAATACTTCTTTAAGGTATCCGACTACGTTCGGAACCGTGATTTTAAAAAAGCACATAAATGGATAATTTTCATGATATTTAGTGTCACTTAGATTAGAATAAATGTATAAAATTGTTTTAGGGACATTTTGACAAAAAAAATTATTTAAATACAATATTTTGGCAAAAAAATAACTTAGAATAATCTTTTTTCAAAATTTTCTCCTTTTATAAAAAAATGCTTCTAAAATAATAATATTTCGCGCGCGCGTTTATATAAAGTAAGACTTCTCCAGAGAGTCTGAACTAGGATTTTTGTGAAAAATTCACATTATTTTCAGAGTTACAACCAATTTAAATAATTGTCGGTGTTTTTTTCTTAAAATTTCTCCCCTCTGTTGTCGTAAAACATGGATAAACCCACTTCTAAGATATATATTTCAAAAATTCTAGTTGAGTCTCTGTACAGAAGTCTGAGCTATAAACAGGCAAAATATTATTATAATAGAAGCATTTTTCACAAAAGAAGATTATTTTGAAAATGGGTCATTCTATGTTCATTTTTTGTCAAAATATTGTACTTAAATAATTTTTTATTGGAATAATATTCTTAAAAAAATTTTATATACATTTTCTAATTTAAGTGACACTAAATATCATAAATATCATCCATTTATACGTTTTTGCAAAATCACGGTTCCGAACGTAGTCGGATACCTTAAGGGTAATTCTGAAAGGTTTACGAAGAAAACCAGTTTTTTTCAAAATTTTATAAACGTTAAAATTGGAAAAATTACTCAATAAAGAAATCTGTACATATTTCATTTAAAACGAATATAAATTTGCCTTTTTTCGACATGACCCCAAATATCATCAAAAATTGGAATATTTCTTCATAAAATGATCTATTTAAGTTATGGTGCGGACATGACGAAATTCTGGAAGGAATTAAGCAAAATTATATTTCTTCCATCGTATAATGTTTAGTTTTTTCAAAATCACAGTTTAAATTATATTCAATTGAGTTATATATAAATTTACGATTTTTAATCTCTCTTCAATGAACACTGTGCTATATAAATGAATTAAACACTAAATGTCTATTTTACCTTTATTTTAGAGTTAAAATGTACTATTAGTTCCTCAAATTATTTTAATTGGAATGACTTGTGATAACGTTTCTAATATTCATGCAAAGGAGAATGTTTAGGCAAAAATTTTCTTAAAATAATGAACAATAAGAAACATAACACGTTATCAAAATTTAAACCTTACAACAAAGTTACGTGTAGCTTAATATTAATACACTTAATTTGATTTGATTTACAGCCCACTCTGAAGCAAGACGAGGGCTATTGGTAAGAAACGGCGTAATTCTGAACCAAGATTGATTGACAAGGACGACACTTGATTTGGCATCCCACTCTCCTAACTTCCACACCACGCTAACACGAGGACTTGAAAACTTGAGAGATTTAACGTGCATCAGCCTCTAACTAGCAAGTCTTCAGTGGTGCTAGGACTTGAACGTGTGACTCAAAAATGACTGCCACGAGTTCGCGGATATGAACATCGGGTTACTGCGGCAATGACGCAGGTTAGCAAAGACGAGGAGTCGAGGCTTAAGGCTGTCTTTGGATAATTTTAAAGAATAGGACACAAATTCGGAATATTTTTTCAGATATTAAAGTACTCAGATATTACTATTGTATTCTGGCTTCACACTATCCTGTAGAGAATCACTTATTTTATCATGCTCCTCGTTTTTATTTGAGTTTATGTATTTTTTCTGGTATAAAATGTTTTTTCCATTTTTTTCTCGTATACCGTTATGCTAAATAAGCTATCATTTTACATGTTAAATGGAAAAACTAATTATTTATGAAATATTTTGAAATTTTAAAAACACTGTTATATAAACAAAAGCATGAGTTTCAATGTCACAATTTTTTACAAAAATTGAGACATTTTTTTTCCGTCCGAAAATGTGTTTCGCGTTAAGTTCAAGCTCTCGTACATATGGCGAAAACAGCATTAAGTATATTGAAATTTGTCATGTAAATGCAGCGTATATCAATACAGCAGTTACAAACTTTCAAGACAGACAATGGGAAATCACATAGCAATGCATGGTTGGAAACGCCTTCTTGGTGCCTTAGTGACGACACGTAACACAAGCACAAGAAATACAGGACACGAATCAGAGGGGAAAATATTTTTATTATCCTTAGTACAGCAAGAAATTGAGATAAAAAAAAACATTAAAGGGACAGTAAGGATGCATGCCGGGTAATAGGGATACATGGTATTAGTATGCAGGAACCGCTACATGGGCATATGGAAATCACGATATGACTGTCGATAGCCCACAAACAGGTACCGCGATTGTTCTGTATCCGATCCAGTAGTCTCTTCATTGCTTGGCGTTTTTACTCTTCTCTCACGTTCCTGTGTGTTCCCGATTAAGGATCCACTGTCCGACAGTGGCCCCGTATGCCAGATGCATATCAGCGAGCTCAGTGTTTGTGTAAAGTTCCATCCTACTACCAATTTGTCGGCAGGCAAAATGAAGCTTCATAGCGAGGGTGGCAACAAAAACCACAATGCGCATGCACCGTCACATCTGAGGCTTCGGCTTACATAGCACCATCTATCTCTTAAACCAACCAAAACCTTCCCAGCATTTTTGCTGTACTAAGAATAATAAACCTGTTTTCTCCTTTTGCTTTTCTCCTGCCTTTCTTGTGTTTTGTGTCATCACTGCCGCACCCAGGAAAGCGTTTTCGATAAAGCATTCCTATGTGATTTCCCATCGTTTAGTTGTATTCTTTCTGTCTTGAAAGTTTGTAAACTTGGTTTTCTGATACACCCTGTATAAGAACATGTTCATAAGACTCAGCAAGTCTGCATAATCCTCAGTAGGAAAGATGTTATGAATTGAACTTTTAGTTTTAAATCTTGAAAACTCTCTATATATATTATCACGCTATATTACCTGTGGCTTCTAAGTTGATTTATGGGTTTGAATTATATGTTTTCATCAAAAACGGCCATGATAAATAATGGAAGCTGCATCATGTTAAATTTAATTGACCATTAAAATCCACATTGAGTTTGAAGCAACAACCAGAAGAGGAAGGTATTAAAAAAGGCTCCTTCTTTATCATCTGAACAAGATGCATATTACAAAGTAAGATACCAATAGCCTACTTTCTTTGCTGATCTGGCTCTAGTAGTTGTTCATTCAAATAATTTTGTAGTTCTTCGCAAACATTCGAGTGAAGAAGTTAGGAGAGGAAGGTATGATTTCAGGGGTATCATACCTTCACTTAACCTCTTGATAACCTCTGTATCTAATTGGGTATCTTTCTCAAATACCATTCATTTAATTAACTAAAGCTAGTTCGATCTGAAAACATAAGTACCCGATTGGGGAAGAGCTTTTTTCGAAGTTAGTCAAAAATTGCAGCAGAATACTGCATTACGGATTGCATTCATGTGTTCAAACGGAAATAACATCACGTCCCTCTGAAGGCAAAAAATCCGTTATTTAATATTAATAAAAATAGTTAATGGATTTTTTGTAGGGTTTTCTCAATTTAGAAATTTTTAAATATTAAATTATTTGCAATTGCATGAGAGAATATTACTTTATACTTATTCAATCAGTGACCATTTAGAACTCAAATACTCAGATTGGATAATTAGAGTTTAAAAATATCAACAGATGCACTTCTTCATGTATTTCAATAAAATTCTTGACGAACGAAGAAATCCAAGCGTTACTTGCTAATAGTAATGGATACTTTTGGATACGGGTTATCTCGACTGAAAACTTAGTTGCAGAAAATATAAATAAATCAGAAAATCCTGGAAAAAATCAAGATGATGAATTTCTAAATAAAGCTAATAAAGATCTGCCTTCGATACCAAAGAATACCCAAATATATCTGATATCAAACCTGAAGTCCACTGTAAAAGACAGTCAAAGACAAAAAAAATGAAAACCTGAGGTAAAACCCAGTCTTTATTGTATCACGCTACATGACCAGTGACGTTTAAGTTGATTTATGGATTCAGGTTCTCTTTCTATCAAAGACCATCATGCAAAAAATCGGAGAGAAATTGAATAACTCTTATATGAGAAGTCTTGATATGATGGATAGGTTGTGCTATCATGCTACAGAATATACACTCGAACAAAGAAATAGACAATGCGTGTTATGCACATCTCTTATAAATGGCATCATGCAATATGCATGTATATTGTACATTCACCATTGTAAAAATGAGATTCCTTTGAAAACCAAACTTCACTTAGTTGATTTTATACTTATAATTTCTGAGTGTTTGATAGAAACGGAACTTTCAGAAACTTCAAATGAAGATGTTCATCCGAAACGTATTCAAAGTTGTTCCTTTGCTCTTTAGGGAATCCAGGTTTGACAAAACCGGACATTTACCTGAACTTAAAAAACTGGTTAATCTGATGGAGTGTGGCAATAAACATAGGTTGTAAATGGAAGCGAAAAATAAGATGCATTTAATGTGACTTATATTTGTGCCTCCTAATCAGAGATTGTTTTTTGAATTTTATAGTAAATAAATATTTAAAAAAACGAATAATGTACAATCAAGAATCAATGTTTTACATTGAGTTATTACTAACGTGTAGTATCAAGTAACCAATGATATATTCCTTAAAATTATTAAATTAAAAATTTCTAAAATTGTTTTTTATTTTGCTTTTTTATTGTTGTTAGATATTTTCAATAAGGAAACCGTTAAAATGTTCTACGTTTACTTCTGAGATCAGAAAAGGATAAAATTATGAAATATATGCAACCCAAAGCCTTTCGTGTAGCATATTGTATACCGTTAATTGAAATTAAACTTTTTACTAGACCAATGGAAATATACATAAATCGTGCTTTGCATAAGTTATACTATAAAAATATTGCAATCAACTAAATTATTTAAATGTATTCATTTATAAGATACAAATGCACTTTCCCTCAACACAGAAGAAAATTAACTATTTTTAAAGGAATAAGGAGATATATATATATTTTTAAATTGATTAAAAATAATATTTATTTTGAGCTGATTTTTGTAAATCAACGTTATTAATACGAAATTTTTAGAGATCCGATAATTACTATTTGTAGATAATTTTTCATCTAAACTCTGAAAGGTCTAAGACTTGTATCGTAAAATAAGCCTTATAACCATCAAGCAAGTATGTTTAGCTGTTTGAATATGCACACACTATCTTTGGAAAAATGGTTTTCTTCAATATTAACACTCCATTGGCAGTCAAGATGGAAAATGAAGGCTTTTTATATTACGGAATTAAAGAAATTTTGCTTTACCTTATAGGAAACTATTTTAAAAATGTTTTTCTCTATGTATTTTTAAAGATGAAAGTAGTACTTCACAATATATTATCCAAGATGCACTCCGCATAATTTTTGACGGTAAAAAGACTTAATTTTTTTTATCATTAACTTTTTCACTGCTTTCTTCAGTAAAAAACAACCCCAAAAAATGAGACTTCAAAAAAAATCTCAACTTCTACAAAGATGTATCTTAAATGTCACTTTTCTCTTTAACGAAAAATTACTATGTAAAGTATTGCTATTGCTAAGAATATTGTTATTATGTTATGTGTTGAAAAGAATATTATGAAAAACCTTAATTGGAATAGAATTTCAAGACAAACATGAGTTTTTTTTTTCTTCTTTTCCATTCCACACCTACAGAGCCGTAAGCGACATGATGACATTTTATACTCTTTTTTTGTACCAAAAACTTCTAGAACAATTCAATTATTTATCTCAAAGAAAAGATATTTCCTTTCAAAAACAGAGCAGATTTGCTCTCCTTTTTTTTATTATTAGACAGAAAATCGCCCGGTTCTTCTAATACAAGAAAGCCTTGTTTATGTTGGTACCTCTTTGCGATACAAAATATCAACTTTTATACGAGAGTAAAAAAATTTTATGAGGGAGTGAATAGAAGAGATTTTTTTCTATATGTATTCAATGTCCTGTGATAGTTTTTTTAAGAGGGAACGGGAGAAATGTTGTTGAATTTGTTGCTATCAGATGACAATGCGCCATCCCTAAAATGTAAAAAAAAGCTTTTGATTCATAGGAATAGAGATTTCTTATTCTAAATTTTATTCGGCTATGTTTTGAAATGTTCAGCAAGATTTTCATCTCTATTTTTTTCAATTCCTACTCTTAGTTCTCAATCTTTCAATATCTTGTTCAAATTTTCTATCGTTAATAAAATACATTTTAAAGCACTCAATTGAGCTGAAATTTTATATACGTTACTATTTGGATGACAATACGGTAATTTAATTAATAAAAATAATTGATTAAACTAATTATTCATAAGTATTACAAATACAGCCACGTTGGCATCATTTTGGCGACTTAGGGACCAATTTGGCGACTTGTGTCAAAACTTTAAAAGATTTTTTTCACATTTTAAAGCGTTCATTTGAGCTGTAATTTTCTATACACTATTGTTTGGGGGGACAGTACGATAATTTATATAACTATAATTAGTTAAAATTAATTGACTGAAACTAATTATTTAAAGAATTACTGATACAGCCACGTTGACTTCATTTTTAGCGACTTGGGTCAAAACTTTAAAAGGTTTTTTTTTTCCTCGCGTCTTAAAGCCCATTTGAACTGAAATTTTTTAAACACGATTGTTTTGGATGACAATACGATAATTAATAAAATTAATTGCCACTTAATATTGCGATTCTGTCATATGTATATACATAGTTATTTATTTGTAATTATATAATTAAAAAGTAGTTAAAATAAAATTTTCTTTGTTGACCTAAGTAGGAGTTGACTTTAAAAAAGAATTTTTTTATTACTTGTTTTCAATTTGATTGAATTTTGGATAAATAAAATGTTTCAATCTTGGTATCGCAAATGTAAAAAGTTGTAATGTAATCATAGAAAGTTCAAACAAAAAATCCATTATGTCTTATAGAATAATTAATGTATACCATATTACTCACACACACATATAAGACATATTTTGGAACATTAAGAATGTATTATGGCATCAAAACACGACATCACTTGTCATTATTCTATGGAAATGCCAAAGGTTAAGGTGAGTCTGGAAAGATTTACATTTATCTCTCCAACACACACGCTGTTAGTCAACGTATTATTTCATCACAAATACAGGGTCCATTTATGGTAAAAAATTAAAGAATTATTGAAAAAAATACATATTGGGACCATACTTTTACAGTCAAATTAAATTTACTTCTCTATTAAAAGTCATGAGATATATAAAAGAAATTTAAATGTTCAAATTTCAAAAATATAATATTTAGCTACTAGATAAACTATACTAAAGGCAAACTTAAAAAGGATCTAAGTCAAGAAATTAAAATTATGTTCAGATGTCATTTCTCAATAAAGTAGATTAGATGAAAATATTCCAAAGATATACGATGAAATAATTTTTAGTTTTATAAAAATAACACTTTTGCTCACTTAGTAAGTCATTTTATCTCAAAGTGTAAAATAAAAAAATAAAAAATTTCTAATTTCTTTAAGCATTCTCAATGAATGAAAACGTAACTTTTGTTAAAGATAAAGAATTTATTATTTGGATATCATTACTTACAAAATAAAGAGATTTCTTACTAAAATTTTGCCTATTTTGTGATTCTAATATAATTCTTAAACACAAAACCGAAATTACATATTGCTTACAACTACTTCCTATCACAAATATTTGGAGAACTTGAATAAATTTCTTTTCGAATGTACTTGTGTTTCATTATTCAGATGCATATATCGTACAAAAAGCTTGTTATTCAAAAAATGTATGGAAAAAAATTATTATATAGCAAAACACATAAAAAAATTGTTCGATTTTCCTTACACACTTTTTAGAAAAACATTTTTATTTTTCTTTCAATTTATTGCTATTATATTTTCTGCATTTTTATTGCACTAATTTCTTTAAATCATGGGTAGTTCTTTTTCCTTTTTTTTCACTTTTATATAGAGAAGAATTGGGCATTATGGAATAGTCGGGTAATATGAAATACCGAGGTTTTGGCTCTGTTTGTAGCTGCTTACGGGTGGGAAAACTTTGTATTACTCTGAAGAGACTCTTATAATCCATTTCAGTGAGAGTTGAGCACTAGTTGTCATAATACTACTCGCTCCAGAACAAAGTGTGTTTTACGATTTTCAAAGGTTTTTTAAGGTAAGTTTTCAAACAATTTATCCTACTAGTACACAAGTAACTTGAACATTACAGTTAAGCATAATATACACTAAAATAATTGTAGTTTGTGTAATACTGTGGTCGGTTTTTTAACTGACGATGTTTTGTCCTTCAGTTTAAAAGTTCATTTTCCAAGATGACGTGTCGAGTATTCTGGAACATTAGATATTCCATAACACCCCACACATTCCATTATGATTCGTAATAGATTTCATACCATCAGCTAAAGAATGAGAAAATTTAAATTCAATGCTTCAGCTGTTTTATGTGTTCTCACCTTGACTGTACCGGATTGTGACTTTCGTAACAAATTCGAAAAAGAAAAAAAAATGACTTTCACGTATTATTAAAGATATGACTTTTCAGTTAAAATAACGACGTTCATAAAGTCTTAGTTAGTTTTCCACTGGTTTAAACCATCTATTCCGTATATTACCTGACTATTCCACAATACCTTCCATTTATCATTTTCTTAAAAAAAAATAATTTTTTATAGCAAGAAATAAATATTTTTTTGACAAGTAATAATTCCTTACAATCGTATATAGTATGTATCTGTGATGATTTTGGCGACTTATTTTGAAAACCAGTAAAATTATTTTTAGAAATATAAATAGAATTCTACAATACCTGGCTCTCATCTACTGTTTTTATGCTTCATTGTTTAACAATTACGTTTTATTACTTTGCATTGATGGTGATTTCTGTTCATATTGAAGCAAATATACAAATGAAGTAATAATCTCAAGCTATTTTTCTCAAAGTATACCAACGGCCACAGTAACCCAGTGGTTATGATCACGTGGTCGGTGTTTCATGAGTTCAAGCCCTAGTACAGTGATTCTCGATTTTTTTTTTGTTGTTGTTGTTGTTGTTGCGGTACACTTTTAACAATTTCAAAATTTGGTGGCCCACTAACAATAAAATAAGTTTGAAAGAATTTAACATATCTGTAATCCTCTATGTAAAATAGTTTATGATAGTAAACTCCAATGTTAAATAAAATAATATGTACGACAAAGACAACAAAATATTATTGATTAATTAATTACAAATTAATTATAAAATACATTTTCATTGTGAAATTTGAGCTTAACGATTTTTGAAAATTTGTTTATGTTTGGTCGTAAAAATGATAATGCCACTCTCATTTCGTTATCTCCATTTTAAAGTCTCGATCTTTTCTTCATTTTTATATTTGTTAAAGCTGAAAATCTGAATTCGCGCAAATAACATGTACAAAACTGTAACAACATTTTTACAGCTTTATGAGATATTATGAGATAATCGCCTCTAGTTTAATCTTTTTTTTAATTTCTAATGGCAGATTATGAACAGTTATTATAACAGAGCTCATCAATCTACCTAGTACACATCACCGAAAGCTGGTATCTCTTTTTTTAGTGCGGCCGATACCAATCGCTGCAGGTAATTTTGATGTCCAGTTTCCTCCCTAGAGGGAGGCACCTGACCTCTGACGATGCGAACCTGTACAAGGATTTAATTTTGCCTAGTGCACCCCTATAGATTTTTTACATGCCGTATAATCGTACGACATGGTCGCTGTCGATTTTCTGCATCATGAAAATCCACCGACTTGGGCGGGGGCGAAACCGTAACCTTGATTACAGAAGGCCTGCGACAAATCAACCACGCCACCCAGTTGACCTTATTTTAATCTAAAATGAATTAATTGACTCTTCCGATCATTTTGGGGGGCCGATGCACATTAAATATATTAAAGCTCAAACGTCCTCCCGTTTCTGTCGCGGGAGTTAGGAGTGAGTGAATGAGTGAATATTAACGTCACACTGTTCAGCTACACGAGGGCTTTTGACAACGGTTCACGTAATTTTGAACCATGGTCAAGTGACGTGGACGACACCTGAGTCGGCACCCCCTCTCCTAACTACCACACCACACCATGGGAGGACGCTTCAGCTCTCGACATATTTAACGTGCATCGCTGCCCTACATGACGGGTCTTTAGTGGTACCGGGCTCGAACTCATGACATGCCTGCCATGATCCGATACCTTGACCTGATTTTGAGGTTTCACTCTAAACACAAGACTAGCATCCTAAACTTCTGAAAATATTTAAGAAACTGAAAAATATATTTCAAATTTTCATGAACCACAATTTTTCTTATGTGTGTTCGTGTGTTCTGATTAATTAACCTCATAACATAGCTTCGAGTAGAATGAACACATCTTCGCAGATAATAATACCAATCCACGCAGAACTTCTCGTTCATTTAAAATACACCTTCAAAGATGATGAACAAAGCAAAAATAATTACCTTGACAAAAAATGTCTTTGATGTTGGTTCTGAATTAATAACACGAAGCACAAAGCCTGGATTTTTTTAAACACAATTAATGATTAAAGTCTTGTTACATGATATGCACATGTCAACGGCTTTTTTGATCCTTCTGTGTGTGATCTAACTTTGAAATTGTGTTTTCATTTTTTTTTCCTACTTTTTCCACCAGTGATCCATAAACATGAAAAGAAAGAAAGGTAGAAGAGAAAGTATTGTTTTTTTCCCTATACTTTATACATAAATAAATATTTCCATTTGTCTTAAACTTTATTTAAAAAACGAGAGGAGTACCTAAAAGGTTCCACAAATATCTAAAATAAAAAAGTTGAATTAGAAGCATAGTCACTAATAATTTTTATGTTTAAAATTTACATATATATACACCACACAGACCATTTACTGAATTAACTTACAGTATCTTTAAATACTGCTAGTTTTTATTTGACCTGTAAAAATATATTAAAGAGTATAATCTTTTCTTTCTAACTACAATCATAATTTTATTACTGCGTAGTTCAAAATACTTCCTTTATTATTCAAGCATACTATTTGAGATCAAAATTTTTGGCAAAATAGAATTATAATAATATTACTTAAAATTTAAAAGAAACTTGCTCGAATTGAAAACTCAACGACAATATAAATGACAAATTGTTAAATTAATCATTTAAATAGACAAGTAGGTCTCTCATTACTTTAAATGATTTAATCAAAATAAAGTTTAGAATTTCAGTAAGAGTGCATAAAAGTTGGTTTTGTGGGTTATAATTTTTAAGTTGTATTTTCTTAAGGTGAAATTTACAATTCTTAAAAAACTTTTAACTCAAAAACCAAAGAAACAAAAACTAAGGATTTGTCTTAATTATTTTTTTTTTATTTTCAACTTTTATATCTGAATAATTTTTACTTACCGTAAAATCCGGCGTATAACGCGCACCGGTGTATAACGCGCACCTATACTTTCAAGCTAATTTTTTTAATTTTTAGGTATATTCGCCGTATAACGCGCACCCCCTTTTTAACGAATAAATCTGAAATATTAATATACATTGTTTTTATGTTTTGAAGTAATTTATTCGAGGTGTTATCCCAGACTTTTTTGAAAAAATAATATACTTCTAGATCTACAACTGTTCTAGTTCATGAGGCAAATAGTTTCTTTTAAAAAAACAGTGTTTCGATACATCTAGAAGTAAATTTTTTTTATGTCCATCATTTTTGTTATTCTTAAAGCTATCGTTTTTATACCCGGCGTATAACGCGCACCCTTAATTTTCGATCTTATTTTTTGTGTTCAAAGTACGCGTTATACGCCGGATTTTACGGTATTTGTTTCATTTAGAAATAGAGAATTAGTATAAGTAACTATGACAAAATATTTTTCTAAAATTAAATTATCCTCTTCTTTTAACAAGGTTATTTAGTTTCAATAATAAATTTTGCTTTATGAATTCAAGTTTACTACAGGATAAGTTGTTTTATATTTCTTTTTTTTTTTTTATTTTTCCTAAATGAGTAAAATTTCTTTTTATATTACATCCCTTTTCAGTTAATTTAAGTACTCCATTTTAAGTCTTTGCAAATGTAATAATAAATAAATATACACTGGTGTGCAAAACTTAAGCAACAATGTAAAAATTTAGCAGATAGCCATGAAACTGCAGAAAAGAAGGTCTGGAGATCTGTAGAGGGAACACGTAAGTCAGTAGAAACGTCATGCGTATGCAAATATCAGGAACAAAACGTCAGAAGCGATGTGAGCGTACGCAAAACGCGTGATGTCGGCGCGCGCTGCTCAACAGTAGAATGAAATGAAGGACGGAGACGCAATTCACCATATTCTCTGCAAGTGCCAGTGAGTCAGTTCGTGAAATATGGCTAGAAGAAATCATCTGGATGACTTCACACGTGGAAGAATGATCGGAAAGCTGGAGGAGGGGCGTACTGTCACCAGTGTAGCTGCAGAGTTCGGAATCAACAAAAGTGTCGTTTCGCGCGCTTGGAAGCGTTCCAAACCACAGGTACAGCTGTTAGAAAGGTTGGTGTGGCCGCCCGAGGACAACAACTGCAGGGGATGACCGATATATCATCCTGCAGGCGAAAAAAGTTCGACAGCACTCAGCAAGCGCCATTGCTCAGAAACTCTGTACAGCAACAGGTCGACAAGTGTAGTGGTTTACTGTGGCCAGACGCCTTCACAAAGGGGGCCTGTTCACCCGCCGTCCTGAACGCTGCCTCCCGTTGAAAGATGGCCACCGAAGCCACCGTTTACAGTGGGACAGAGAGCACAAAAACTGGACAGCTGATCAATGGAGTCGTGTTCTCTTTACGGATGAAAGTCGGTTCAGTACCAGAAGCGATTCTCAACGCGTTTTGATTTGGAGAGAGATCGGAACCCGGTTTTATCCCAGTAACATCAAGGAAAGACATCGTTACGGTGGTCCTGGAGTTCTTGTCTGGGTTGGCATTATGCTGAACGGCAGAACTGAGCTTCCCATTTTCGACAGAGGGTCTGTAACCGGGAATCGCTATTGTGGGGAGGTACTTCTTCCCATCTGCATTTTTTCCCGAGGTGCCATTGACCCAGACTTCATCTTTATGGATGACAATGCACTGCCACATCGCACTCTTGCTGTTGAGGAGCTGCTGGAAAGTGAAAATATCACTCGAATGGATTGGCCAGCGTGCTCCCCAGATTTAAATCCCATCGAACATGTGTGGGATGCTTTGGGGAGACGTATTGCCACACGCTCACATCATCCGGAGTACAACCAACAACTCAAACAGATGTTGATTGAGGAATGGGCACTCTACCTTAAGAAATGTTGCACCAGCTGGTTCTGAGTATGCGGAGACGGTGCAAAGCAACCATTGTAGTAAGGGGAGGGCATATACCATATTAAGGAACATCTGCTTGTTGTTCTTCCTGTTGGATAGATAATCATGAGTCACGATACTATGCGTTCAATAAAGCTTGTTTTTGTTTGATTCCATACCGTATGCGTTGTATTCCTTTTTCAGCGCCGATGCTTTCGTCATCCTTTACGTACATAATACTCTCCCTCATTTCAGAATTTCATGTCTCTCAGATGATTTTTCGTGAAGTTATGGCAATAAACCCACCTGTTGCTTAAGTTTTGCACACCAGTGTATATATGTATATGGTATAAATAATATATATGTAGATTTATTTATTTATATTTAAAAACTCCTTTATTAAATTTCACTAATGGTATAAGTTATAGCACAGTGTATATTTTTATAGTGCTTACACACATTGCAGCACGGAAGATATATGATTATTTCAAAATCATTGAAATTTGCTTCTCATTAATAAAATTTCATTCGGCTAAATACTGAACGTGTAAAATTTATTTCTTATTAATAAACATATAAAAAGAAAAGTATAAAATATGCTGATAATTGAAAAATTTTACATTCTCATTCATACTAGTTTCTTTTTTTTTATTTTCAAGTTAATAAATACAAAAATAACTAGGAAATGATTTTTTTTTTCCTCTAACATACTTGCATACTTTTCCCCATACTTTCTTATATAATCTTTGAAATTTATTTCGTTAATCAGAATATAAGCAATTTTTAGATCATTTAACTATAATTACAAATATACAAAGTTGTTAACAAGTAGGTTTACTCTGTAAATTCCATATAGGCAACATGGAATATAGATATAAATACACTGCACTAATAAATTCAAAAGTATACAAGCTATTTTTGTTCTGACAAATCAATGCATGGTAAAGAAGTTAAAACCAGTATTAAATCCTTGATTTTTTAACAGCTAAAAGTTCTGTTTGTCCTTTCATCGTTATCAAATCCTGAGAATTTTAATTGCTAAACTATCTTATAAAGTTCCTATTAATATATCACATATATCCACCTCTTTTTGAAATAACATGGTATAAGAATTTAAAGAATTTTTTTACACGAATATTTTGTTCTAGCACGAATCTCAAAATATTTGTGGATTTGTGCCTTTTGGATGAGGACGATTTGATCAAATTTATATCAGTAAAAAAAGTCGATAATGACGAAGACGAAGGTGAAGCTCAACTATTAACAGCTGATTTAATAAGCGAGGATTTGAAATTTGCTGCAAGTGGAGAACAACATTTTCTTTCTCATGATCCTGACATAGAGCGTACATTATAATTTCAACATATTCATAAGTTTTGTGTAGCAGAATATAAAGAATTACATAAGCAACTTGAGAAAACCAACTAAAAAATAGCCGGTAATAACAGATTTTGTAACAACAAAAAAACCCAACTGTAGCCGTTAATAACGAACGAAATTCTTAATTTGAATCAAAACCGACAGTTGCGCTAGATATATCTGACACATCTACTGATGATAGCATTTTTGATCCAGTTCGTAATAAATGCGCACTCTTGTTATCAAGAAGCGATGACTTGCTGTTAGTAGTTTTATTCCTAATTTCGGTTTGAATTTTTATTGGTTGTATATACTTATAGACTGGATTTTCACTGTACACTAAATTTAATTTTTTTGCAATAAAAATGAATTATTTTGTTTTATAAATGTGTAAAATGCATTTTGTTAGTACTCTTTTGCATGGTTTTATAGGAAAATATGTTGAGAATTCTCCTCGTACACGATTTTTTAAAATTGTGGAACATATTCCCAATTTTGCCTGTGGCCACAATAGCCAAGTGGTCAAGGTAAAGGACTCATGGCCGGCGTGTCAGGAGTTCGAGTCTAGTACCGTTGAAGACCCACCGTGTAGGGGAGCGATGCACGTTAAACCTGTCGAGAGCCCAAATGTCCTCCCGTCGGTGTGGTAGTTAAGAGAGGGGTGTGCCGCTTATGTGTTGTACTCGTCTTTTGACCATGGTTTAAAATTACGAGATCCTTTGCCAAGAGGTTCATCACCTCGAGTAGCTGAACAGTGTGACGTAAATATTCACTCACTCCCAAATTTTGCTATTTGTCGCATGTATTTCCTTACACGTTTTCTTAAGAACATATCTACCGCATAAAAGAAGTGTTGGGTGTACTTGTATGTATCCTATCATATTAAACATATTGGTAATTGATTGGTCCTACTGTGTAGCATTGGCTTTGTATATTAGTACTCAATAAATGATATATATAATTACAAAAATTCATATCATTTTCCTCAGTTTAACTTCAAATATATGTCTTTTGCAGGCCATTATCAAAAGAGGATGATTGCTTATTTAGTCCATAATTAAGTCATAGAAACCGTTACTCGCTTGTTAATTACAAAGTAGTTCTAATCCTACAAGATGATCTCTCACCTACAGCATAATTTACTGAAGTTAAAATATATCCGCTTTTCTCATTAGAGAAATAGTCCCTTGATTAAATTTGGCCCATTAAATTAAGTTAATTAACGAGGCTTCCCGAATGCATGAAATCGAGCGATGGAATCTTCATTGAACATTCATTAAATGTCCGTTAACTATAATTTCGTTAAATAAATCCCTGAGGAATAATCGCATGATTCTATGTTTTAAATCCTATGATAACTTTTTTGGAAATAAAAACAAATTCTTAAAAAATTGCTCAAAAAAATTAAGTAATAAAATTACTTTAAACATGACTAAGTACAAAATATGCTTTCAAAATGCTTTTGAGTCGGGCATAGACATCATAGTTAAAAGAATTTGTCGTGAAACAAACGAAAGGCATCATACCTTCTCTATTCCTCAGGAAGTAGCTTTATATTAAAAAATATTAGAGACAAATATTAAAATATAAATATAAATTGTGTTATGTGTTAAAATCTGATAAAGCTCTGCATGTACAGACTTATTGCACTTTATCATTATAGAATTATGGCACTTAGTTTTAAAACTTTGTTTTAAGCAATATTTTGTTTTTAAAATCCATACAAAAAATTATACTATTTACTATTATTGTAACAATCTCATCCTAAGATTTACATATGTCTTTCAATTACGTTAATTAGGAGAATGAATTTACACTCCCCTGACGTAACTTGGTACGTACCTTAAGCAATTTGTTTTGTGTTTTATTAATTTAAAGGCATTTAATCTCACAATGCTAAAACTAAGCATATGAAATATAACATTTAGATTTGAGTTTGGAAATTCATTTCACACTAATAAATATTAAAACCCCTTTTGAGTTCCTACACTCGTGTATTTCAAAAAGTTCTTTTGAATTCAAAAAGAAACTCTTTTCCTTTCACGCTGGTCTCCAAATCACCCTCTCGAAAAAACGAATATTATTCCGTCAAATTCATCAGTGAGTCATCTGTTGAAGTTTCCACTCGTACATATACACGTTTAAAAATTATCCATTTCTGAAATTCTAAAGGCAATAAAAGTTTCAAAACTTTATACTCTTATCTTTTTTCATGGAAATGTTGACTAATTATCTACCATTCATTAGAAATCAATTGTTTCAGATTTACCAATTAAAAAATTTTCGTGAACTTCTGTAATATAGAAAAATCCTTCTTGAAGCTTGATCTATATATTAATTAGAACCCCTTCAATACACAATTATAGTATTTTTTGATAAAAAAATCTCTCTGATTGGGCATTCAAAATTAATTTGAATCCTCTCTGGCACGAAGACGAAATTAATTATATGAACTGCAGTCCCAATATTCTGAATTCCAATGTTCTCTAATTGCATTCCAAAATTCTTGACAGAACAAATATCACGTTTAGGTGAGCATACCGTCATATATAACCTGAAGACTTTTCATAAGAATGTGTGTGCCTATTTTCATTCATATGCTGACATAATCCTTTCTGCTGAGTTCTTCCTGAACCGTCAGACTGTAACCCCATAATCGATAAAACCATCATACTATAGCTCTGTGATAATTATAATAAACATCTTTTTTTTATTCTAATTATATTATTATTATCTTATTATTATCTTAAAAAATCATATCAGGTTTTTTAGGTTACGATCTGATATTTTAAAATAATGTTATATATTAAGAGATAAAACTCTATTTGGAAATCTAGTGTTGAAATTATAAATATTAAATAATGTCACCTCATGAAACATAAAGTAGAAAGGTTTAAAGTTGAAAAAATATAGTAATTTCTAATATATCTCACATAATGTGTTACGATTGCCTGTTATCAATAAAAATATTACTTGGGTTCAGAAACGATTTTACATAAATATTGTACACTTAATATAACTTTAAGGGGACATGATACGGTTTAAGCAAAAAATTTTAATTTAAGGATTTTTTTAAAAATTTTCGTTGCCTCCTATGTGTGTATACTATGTAAAACAGATTTTATGCTCAAAATTTCATAAAATGCTAGCCATATAATTTTTTAAGGAAAAAACTTTAAATTTGTGAAGTGAATTTAAAATGCTACTCCTCCTACAAAAATTTACGTACACGTATGAAATTTGATTTACAAGTACGCCAAACTATGCGTGGCCGTGGTAGCCGAGTGGTATAGGTATCGTATCGTGGCATTCCTTGTCACGAGTTCGAGCCCAGTACCACTAAAGACCCGACGTGTAGGGCAGCGATGCACGTTAAATCTGTCGAGAGCTGAAACGTCCTCCCGTTGGTGTGGTGTGGTAGTTAGGAGAGGGGGTGCCAGCTCAGGTGTCGTCCACGTCACTTGACCATGGTTCAAAATTACGCGGTCCGTCGCCAAAAGCCCTCGTGTAGCTGAACAGTGCGATGTTAATATTCAATCAATCAATCAACGCCAAACTATGCATAACAAAAGTTGGTATGGGTTTTGCAATAACATGATTGGTATTCGTATAGTACTTCTTTTTATGAATGCTTATTGAAAATTCCTTAAAAAATGTATAAATTCTGCGTTCAATTATTTTTTTAAAAAATAAGTATTGCTTTGATTTAAAAATGAATACCAACTTTTGTTACGTGTACTATTGGCAATAGGTAAAAAAAAATTCAAAGTATTAGGCACAATAGAAAAAAAGCCTTAGCATTATAAATGAAGACAAACTAGCTATTTTATCTTTCTGAGATAAGTAAATTTTTAAAGTTTTGATTTGCCATAGGAATGTGAATAAAAACGAACGTAAAAGCTATCATAATTCTGCGTTTTTTAAACTTACAGCTTTCAAATTTTGTGAGGTTATAGAAAAGTGTATAAGGAGTAATTTAAGCTAAAAAAATTAGATTTGATTTTTTGACAGATTTTAGTCAATTGAATCGTACTGTGTCACCTTAATTATTTATCTACATATGGTTTGTTTGATTATCTGTTGCAATAAACGCTTCCAGTGGTCTGTTTCGTCCAACACAAGTGTACTCTTTGTATTTTGAACCATGGTCAGACGATGAAATCAACACTTGAGCAAGCCCGCCATTCTCCTCATTCTGGTCACCACAAAAAAGCTTTTAAAATTGAAAATGTATCCATGAGGAATGTACACAATGCTAAAATTTTCTTAGATTACTAGAAAAGAACAATATAAGAGAGAAGTTCTTACCTTATTTTCATATACTGTAAAATCCGGAGTATAACGCGCTCTTTAAACACAAAAAATAAGATCGAAATTTACGGGTCCTCGTTATACGCCGAGTACAGAAATGAGAGCTTTAAAAATAAAAAAAATAGGAGATGGGTGTAAAAAAAATTAGACTGTTTTTCGTGTATCAAAATACTGTCAATTTAAAATTAATGGTGTATCTAATGAACTTAGGATTATAGTTCTATATAGAAGTCTACAATTGTTTTAAAAAAACTGGGATAATTCCTCAAATATATGACTTCAAAACGTAAGAGTATTGCACATGTATATTTCAAGTTCTTACGTAAAAGCGTCCCGGGCGTGTTATACCGCGAATATGCCTAACAATTAAAAAATGCTACTTGAAAGTATAGGTGGGCTTTATATGTCGGATTTTATGGTAATTATTTTAGATATAGAGAGAGAAAGTTCGTAAGAAGGCAGATTCACACAAATCAAAAAATAAGAGTTAAAATATTTAACCTTATAGAGAGCTAAATGATTTCACTGACTTTTCAAGCTGTGAAGTAAAACAAAAGTTAACCTCAGCTTAAGATAAATAGAATAAATTACCAGAAAAAAGTAAAATATGTGGGTTGCGAGATTTAGTGTTGTCCAAAGTCTAAATTGTGTCCAAAGTTAATCCACAAAAGGCTACAGTAGAAGTGTGAGACTGCTCCTTTTCGGAAAACAGTACAATTCCCAGCTCCAATTTTTCTTTTCGATTGCATTTTAGAACATTGTTGTATACTAAAACAGAAACTGCGATTCCTGTCAGTTATTTGCATATTTGCATAAGTAATTTCGAGAAATGAATGTGGATTCGCTGGAGAAAAAGTGGAATCGATACTACTGAAGAAAATCACTTACCAAATGTAAAAATAAAAAATAAGAAGGAACATCACAAGCGGAGATCCTTTACAATCAATGAGACATAAGAAAAAAATTCAAAAGCTTTTAAGAAGTACATTTAATAACTAAATGAAACTTTTTTCTTCTTCAAAAATTCTTTTAATATTTATCTTATTTTTTTGTACCAGAATCTTATAATAATTTACAAAGAAGTAAGAGCATTTTTTATTTGTTATAAATGCTGGTTGAGTTTAATTTTTTTTAAACTCTTTTCTTACTTTTATAATCTGCTTTATTCCGTTACTTAACTCTCTAATTCACCCACCTAGGAGAATGAACAAGAAAAATAAAGAATCAATTTCATTCAATTACTTGGATATATTTTGTTTAATACATTAAATATTTCCAATATCAGTTATTTAATGTAATTAAATAATTATAGGATTAATTTACATAATTGTTTGCCTTTCAATTATCTGTTACATTATTAGATTCTTTAACAATTGCTTATATTATGAGAATTATGAATATAGCTGTTTACATTGTTAAAATGAGTTCATATTTCTAAAATAATATTTTATTATATGTTAACCCCTTAACTGCCAATTAAAAGTAACGCGATTCGCAGTGGCACCGTTTTTCATACATGTGCGCTTATGTGGTGTATTAAGGTGAAAAGAAAAGGCACAAAAAAGCAAATTTTTCTCTCAAATAAGTAAATACTTCGCAAACACTGCCAAGGGCATTTTATATCATTTCAAAGATTCCGGAATAGTTTTACTATAACCAAGCAAAGAAAAGAATTGTATTTCAGAAGGACGGGTATATACGTCTGGGGCACATAACGCACTGGTTGAGCGAAATGGATACATACATCAGCGGCACTCAAGAGGTTTTAACAGACTTCTTTCCTCTATTGATGCTTTTTGTTTAATTCCTGACATACGAGTATTTGAGACAGCATTCAAGACCTAGAATAGGTAACTGAAAAAATATTACTAATGCTGTAGAAATTTTCACAAATGATTGGAATAACATTAAAAAAAGCTACATATATCTCAAAAATATAAACAAGTAATCGTGGTATTCCGTGTACAATATACGCGAAGATATATTTTTAAGAGGTTGTTTTAACGATAAAACTTTCCTTTAAAACTGTATTTTAGAATTCTAATTGCATATATAAGCTCAAAAATATAAGATATTTAAAAGTATTTGTTTTTATAGGTTTGGCAATCCCCCCCCCCAGATATTCATTTAAAAAGAGTTTTACATATATATATATATATGCTGTTCAGTTTCTAAAGTAAAATTTATTTGATTGCATCGTTACTGGTAACTATATCTGTCATCTCAAAAGCTTACTAAATTATAATTATGTTTTACATTAAATTTTAAAACGAAGGATCCCATATCTTTTAAATTTTTGTGAACTTACAATGTGGTAGTTTCGCTTCTACAAGAGTAACACACGCATACAAAGGCTATTCTCCCAAATTCTTCTTTTAGTCTTTAGAAGAAGGTTTCTTTTCAAGAGAGAAAGAACAAAGTTGGCCACGAGCTAAAGTACTCAGTTCTTTATCTGATAGAATGGCTTAAACAGCTTCCTGAGTTACATCTGTATGAAAGGGAGATAGTGTGGTCGATTTTGAACCACTCAACGTCGATAATGAAGAAAGAAGATTAGTACGTCGTGGTACACGAAAAAGAGTTTTGGCCTTATTGTTCTCGCTATCGTGTAAAAGCTAGCTTCTTTCATTATAATATATTAATATTATAATACTAATAATTAAGTGTTCTAAATTTGGAGCTATTGTCTTCGTTATACTAGGTGTTATTTTTTTATTGAAAAAAATAACTTTTTAAGTATGCATAAGATATTAATATTTTATTCTTTTAAAGCAATTTTTTTTAAGTAAAATGTACAATAGCTAATTTGGACTGATATCCTTTCTTAATTAATTCTTAGGCAAAACAAGATGTTTTCTTGTTTTACTCTTCCATTAAAGTGACAAATATGTTTGTCTCTAGAATTTTATATAAATTTTACTTTTTATATTCTATATCTTCTACCCTTTCGGTTCTAGTATTTTATACAAGGTTATAGTTTTATATACCCAGCGTTATCAGTATATAATATGAAAAAGTTAATTTTTTTTTTTTTTTTTTTTTTTGGCTCTAACTTAATGAATAATAAATGCACTATATTCAACCGAAAAATAAAACCATTTTACGAAAATAAAATGCTGGTATTTCTTTATAAGATAAGTTTATTTCTTTTAAAAAAATTGTTTTTAAATAAGGTCTTCGAATTGGAACTGAACCAAAAGCCGGAAAAAATCGTTATTTTTGTCTGAATGAAAACCGGAATTGAACCGAAAAAAAATTTCGGTTTCTTTCGGTTCGATATATCTTCAGTCATTTTGTTACTGTAACCAACTAGCCAATATTTTCTAATTCAATGTCAACCTTATAATTATCATCATTTTTGGTTCATGATAGAATTATATTTTACCTACAAATAAGAATATACATAAAAAAATATCCATTCGAAACTGAACCGAAAACCGTTATTTTGGCAGTATGAAAATCGGAACGGAACCGATATATTTTTTAGGTGAACCGGAACGAAACAAATTACGGTTCGAAGTCCTGATTTAAATTACTCTAATGAAATTTTTGTTGCTTTTGTCAATATACCAATATACTATATACAGACTTATATCAATAAATAAAATAATTTTCATAAGTAAAACAAGATCACAGAAATCTCAAAACATGCCTTTAATTAAACAATTTATACAATCTAAATTACTTGTACACCTCAAAATTACATTTTTGGAATATTCTTTTTCATATCATCTACATTTTTTATTATGTTAATCTATAAATTTACTTTGAAAAAAATGAATCTACCCGCCACTCCATCGGTATTCTAGAATGGACTCAAAGGTAAAAGAAGTCTGGAGATCCCTATACCAGACCATGCAGCATTTGAGTAAAAAATTATTACAGGGAGTTTTCAAAAATCCTTTATTTATAGAAGAGTATCAAAATATATAAAAGAAAAAACTGCCATTGTTTATTGTTGTTAATCATGGAAATTTGTCTTTTTTGAAGAAATAAAATGTGTGGTTAACAATAATGTTTTGAATCCGTAAACTACATACCAATTCATGAGTCATTTCAAGAGTGTAAAGAATCTAAACAAAAGAGAGAGAACTGTGTATATTCATCTTTCCCTTCTCATTCACAAATACTTCTATTCATTCACGTTTCATATTTATTTGAATTTCTTCCTTGTCTTCACTTGACTTAAAGCTCATTACAGCTCTATTGTACAAAATATTTAAAATATATAAATGTGCCTATTTGTATTTCATTTTGTCATGGCATGCATCACTGCTTGGTTTATTTCTCACATCAATTTATAATAAATATAGAATGCTAAAACTTCCAAACCTCTCTTTTATAGGCGATGCATTCATAAAACTGCATTCTCCCTATCACTACTTAGTGTACTTGTAAGAAGTCGAAAAGAAGTTATAATAGATTTCTTAAAAAACTTTTTTGCAAGTTCAATAGATATCGAGAAAGTAGGTATTTTTATCTGAGTTTGATAAGAACTCTCGTAAAAATTTACTTCCTGTTTGCTTTTAAGTGATCCTATTTGAAACAAAAATCGATGAAGAAATTGCATGTCTATTTCAAAATTAAGCTTTTAAAAAATAAAATCACATATAGAGAGAGAGTGAGAGAGAGAGAGAGGGAGTGATTCGACGGATTTGTGTGCTGCTTCTTGACATCATTGATGATATAAATTAACGACTGCCTACCTTGAAAATGTCATTTTTCGTCTACATATAAGGCATTTTTTTAATTTCAAAATCATATAATTTGAACAATTTTCTTTCCAAAACAGTTTTTCTTTTTCCTTCACGCGAAATAGAAATAATATTATAGAGAATTTTTCAAGGGCGAGGTTTTAAATTCTACCATATTCTCGTTTCATCTTCCAATACACAACCAAACTTTTTTTTTAAATTTTATTTTGCAGGTTACTGGGATCAAAAAACAGTAAAAAATAAACTGCTGAATAAATAATTAGTATTAATTAATAAAAAATATTAATAACAAAATACGTAATTATATTTCACGAACAATATAAATGGGATAATCAATCGGGAAAAAATCAAGGGCTATGGGGGAGGGTCCGGACCCGTGGACACCCTCTCCCCCCCTTTTGTTCGCCATTGACATTAGGTGGACCGCAACGCATTGAAAAAATTAGAAATAGACTGCACCCAGGAAAAATCTGCCCAACCCTGCTTAACAGAAACCACATTTTGTCAACAAAATGTGAATAATAGTGATCACCGAAATTCGTCCTCATTACATCAGAGAAACGTATGAAAAAATTGTTATGTAGCCTGTCCTTTTAAGAGTTTTAATTATTATTAGCGCCATCTATCGGTGATCTCAAAAACTATATTTTTTCTGTGTACAAAAATTGACTGACCCATTAAAATACATTTAACCTTTTTTCAGCGCGTATAACAACCTTTTCGTAAAGCATTAAAAAAATTCATCATAACAAAATATCTTTGAATCAAAAATTGAGAATGAAATTCTCTACTTACGAGTTTCAAGAAAACGAACTTATAGATGAATATAGATAGATTTTAGAGATGAAAGGGTTAATTTAAATGATATTTCAATGAAATAAATTTTTCTTTCAATGAGAAATTTTATAGAATTTTGATTACTTCTATAAGAAAAAAATTCTCTGGCATATGATTTATGTTCCAATCAATAAAATTACTGTATTTACTCGAATCTAAGCTGCACCTTTTTTTCATTGTTAATGCTACAGAAAATCGGGTGCAGCACAGAATCGATGAAATAAAAATTTGTTGGGTGGGGCAATTACAGCAATTATATATACATGTTCATTTATGTATTTAAAAGTCATTAATATTGGTAAAATAATTAATTTATTCACTTCTTATTAGTTCTCATTTTAAAATTATTTCAATTTTTTAAAATTGGATATCAATAAACTGTTTTATACTATTTTTTCATTTTTCACAAAAATTTGTTGAGAATTTGAGGTAAGGCTTAGAATCGATGGCGGCTTAAATTCGATTATAAATACGGTAATATTATCAGAGAATTAAAATAATTTTATGAAATATCGATTCTCTAAAACTTGATAAGAAATAATATTACAAACTATCTAATTATAATTACAAAGAAATGAAAAAAGAGTTTCTTTTTCAAAATTGTTTTAAGAAAATCTATTCTCTTAATAGAGATTACGGATAAAATAAAATATGCTTAGGAATCTTAGAAAACCTGTTTTCAGTTGTCAAAGTTAGATCGAATGAAAATACATAAGTGCTGGATGTGAAAACTATTAAAAGAATTACCTAAGTATATCAAATAGAAATACATAAATTAAAAGTTAAATATTATTTTTAAATTTAAAAAAAAAATTAAACAAAATAATATAAAGAGGGATCAATAAAAACCGAAGAAACGATATGGTATTAAGAAATGAGCAGTCATATACGCCTAACGTACTTTATTTATTTATTTATTTTTACTTCTATGTTCATGATACACGATATTCTTATTTTTATGGCAAAATCATTAATGCATTCTGCACTTTTCAAAAAAATCCATACAAAGTTATATCAAGATTTTTTTTAACTTATAATTTCCTCAAATATATTTGCTTCTTTTGTCTGTTGATTTGAAACATGCGTCTGATACTTTTAATTTTAAGATTAAAATGTTTTCCAGCCGCTGTAATAATATGGTTCGATCATTACCTTCAAAATTCATATCAATACATTTATTTCTGGATTAGAATTCTCCAATAAGTATAAAAACTTGTATTCTTTTCCCTGCTATCTTTTCAGAACAGCCCGCACAGCCCTAAAAAGAAGCACAAGAAAAAAAAGATACTCTGGCGTGGTAAAAGATAAAAAAAAATCCAAATAAAACAGGAAACCCTTGTGCCAAAAAAATGATAAAAAAAAATTCCACCATAGCCAAAATATTCCTCGATATTGCAACTTTAGCTTTTGATCTTTTCCAAACCGATGAAAGGAAAAATTGCTGAAAGAGATTTCGTTTTATAGTCAAAGAAACAATTTGCCTTTTTTTTCCCCTGCGCATCATTAAGCACATTCTTTACCCTTTTGTCTTGTTTGGTATTTTCAGATTCAGTTACTTTACGGACGCTTTGAAAAGATTCCTCGCCCCCGATTCTCGGCTGTTTTCAAATGACATCTTCAATTTCTTCCTCTCTTCTTACTGGATAGGCCATTCCGTTCCTTACGTAAAACCATTTTTTATCTTTAATTTATTTGTTTTGAAACCATGAAAGCGTTAAGGTTGTGTGTGGTATGTTAATATACAGTTTAGTCAAGTGTAATAATGTTAAACAATAATATTCTGTAAAACCAATCCTACGTGACTGAATCGATACTCAAACGTTATTTGATATAAATACTTGCAGATTTGTTGCCATAAGTCTGTGCTTCTCAAACTTTCAATATTTGCGACCCAGTTTTAAATCATAATTTTCATCTTGTCTCCCCCTTTCCCTTTCTCCGTACAATAACAGTGTATTGAATTCAACAATAATATACTTTGACGCTAAAGCTACAATACGACTTTAATCATAAACCGTACAAATTATCAAGATAAGTATTAAATTTTGCATATAATTTAATATATATGACAAGCCCATGGCGTCACTGAGTGGCTTAAAGTGGCAGGATTTGGGGGGGCCCAAAGCCTAACTGACTCCAAGCGCGGCTTGAGCCCCAAACTCTGACTTCGTAGGGGTACCCTGGTTCTGTCCGTTACGCCACTGGTAATTATTAAACTTTTTCTTAACTTAGTATTGTTAAATTAATTATTAAATACATTTTGCAGTACTGATACATTTATAAGTGTATTTTATTAATGTAAATGTGTATTTTATATTTTTTATTAAGTAAGAATGTATTTTATTTTGCTTCCTTTCAGTAAATTAATAATACTTTTACATAATCTTTTACTTTCGACATGCTCGCACCCCCCACGTAGTGTTATCACAACCCTAAAGGGCGCGCCCCAAAATTTGAGAAACGCTGCCACATAAGCTCATTTAACATGTTTAACATTTTTTTTGTTAAGATGTTAATCACGTGTTTCTGTATAATTCAGTGGCGTGCACGAGGGTGGGGTTTGGTAGTTCAAACGCCTCCCATACACCAAAATTTTTAAGGATTACTCCTGGGAGCTTTCTCATCTACCTGTTTTTTTTAAAATACAATCTTCCCCATAAAAGTAGTTTGTATACGCTCCATGTTTGTGCAAGCC